>PVIW01008603.1:26483-59432 GCA_004026585.1 Noctilio leporinus
CCCGCCCATCTCCAGAGCGCTCTGGCCCCGTCCCGTGGGCGCCTGCGCAGTAGCGCACACACGCGGAAGCAGCTGTGGGGCAGCGCGGCCCACGCGGTTCTTCCAGGTGTCGTGGTTTCCGGTTGCAGGTTCGTCATCTCAGTCCCTCTTCTTCCACTCGGGGAGCCTGCGGGTCACCACAGGCGGCACCATCTGCGCTCCGCGCCGCCCACAGCGGTGAGTCGGTCTCCGGTGGACGCTGCGCTTTCGTTCCCAGGGAAACGGAGGCCTCCGGGGCCGCGGCGTCTCCGCCGGGGGTTGCAGGACACCGCGTGGCGCGAGGGTCCCTGGGCAGCCGCCCCAGCCCGCGGCCTCAGCGGCCGGGAGCTGCAGGGAAGCCGTCGGGCTCCGGGCCGCAGCCGCTGTCGGCCCCTGGAGGGCGGGTTCCCCGGGGCCTGGGGGTCTGCAGACGCCGCCCCTCAAGTTAGAGACCCGAGTCCTGGGAAGAGCACACTTCCCACGGGTGGCGCTTCTGACGGGAGACCAGGGTCCCCAGTAGAGGTGACCGGCCGCAGCCCTGAGGGGCTTTCTGTAGGCGCCGAGTGCGGAAGGGCTGCAGGGAAGGCGGCCGACGGCCGTGCGGGAACCAGGAGGAGTAGGAGGAGGAGGGAGAGACGGAAACGTGAGAGGGACGAAGGTCCGGGCGTGGGGTTGCTGGACGGCCGTGCAGGGGGTGCGGGCAGCGAGGCAGCCGCGCGCGTGAGTAAAAGGGTGACTTGGCGAAAGCAGGCGGAGAAGGAAGGCGGGAGGAATACCTCAGGCACCGGGTGGGGAACAGCAGGCCTGCCGCCCCCCTCACGGGGCACCTGGTTTCTCGCTGGCTGGCTTGGATGATAAGTCGTTCCATTCGTACGGTCCTAAAATGACCGCTGGCCCTTTCGTGAAGGCAATCGCCAGGGTGATAGGACCCCCCCGGTGAAAATGAACATGACACCCCTGAAAGGGACAGAGGAGCCCCAGAGAGAAGAGGGGAGCGAAGGGGGAGGGGGAGGCTGTCGTTAGGTGGGGGCAGCACATGGCAAGGTGCCTCAGAAGGCGGCTGTGTTTCAGAGAACATCCGAGGGAGTGAGACCAGGGGTGGAAAGGGGGCTGTGAAGACAGAGAGAGAGAGAAACAGCGCTGAAGTCAGTCAGCAGTCAGTCAGTCAGTCAGACTTTCCTGTGTGTGACAGGAAAGTCTAACGGGCGGGACGCACACCTGTAAGGACATGGGAACAACCAGAAACATGAGGGAGACAGAGCAAGGGAAGTTGGAACAGGGGTGAAAGAGCAGGGGAGGTGGGAGGGGAAACACAGGAAAGGACAAAAGTGCAGAAGAATTGAAAACCAGGTCTCCAGTCAGGTCTGTAGCTGGAGGCAGATGAAAGGCAACCATACATGGATGTCTCTCACCCTCTCTGCCTCTCTCCCTTCCCCTCTTTCTAAAAATAATAAAATTAAAAAAAAAAAAAGTGCAGAAGAATTGGGAAGAGACAGAAACGCACCTGTTCACAGACGCACAGAATAGTGGGGAGAAGGGGAACCCGAATGTGGGTGAGTGGTGAGCGGATGGCCTGTGCGTGATTTAACGTGTGATTTATGGTCTTGGGGTTTTCTCTATTTAATGCAACATTTACTGAATTGTTACATTGAAACAGGTTTACATGAGGATTACTCATCTCCAATTTTAAACAACTGCGAAATGTATAATTGTCTGCTTCCAGGTGCACCCTGGAGTCATGTAGAGGGCAGAGACTTGTCTGCCAGTTATGGGTCCCTTCTCATGTCCTGGGATGGGGACAGGTTCGTGACCTGGGGGGAAGAAATGAATAAATCTGTCACCACATGATGTTTTTTTCCAGGAATATTAAAATCATTGGGCCTTTTTTCCCCCCCTTACTGGGTTATCCTTTTCATCTGCCTCTTGCATGGCATATATTTTTTCAAAATATTTTGAGATAGATCTGCCTCTGTTGAAGATTACCTACTTTTCTGTAAATAGTCACTAACTTGAAGTAAGCATTGGTGGTATCTCTTAACCAGGACTTATTGTTGTAATCTCAACTTTTTAATACAACTCCACCCCTGGCTGGTGTGGCTTAGTGGATTTAACACCAGCCTGCAAATGCAAAGGTTGCTGGATTAATTCCCAGTCAGGGCACATAACCAACCATGTTGCAAGCCAGTTCTCCAGCCAGGTCCCTAGTTGGAGGCAGGTGAAAGGCAACCGTACATGGATGTTTCTCTCCCTTTCTTCCTCCCTCAGTTCCCCTCTCTCTATAAATAATAAAATCTTTATAAAAAAATAAGTAAACAATAAAACTCCAACCCTGTCTGATGCTGAAACCCAAAAAGCTGGTGTTTCTGCTGCCAGTCTTCTACCAGATCCAATAAGAACAGACAGGGATTGAGTATTTATGAGTGCGCTATTCAGATGGTCAACCATCTGGGAAGACAGGGTTTGTGTGCTAACAGATTATCCTACATTCCATTATAAATCAGCCTTTTTCATAAGGAGGAGAAAGGTAAAAGTAAGGCTTTTGTAACTCAGGGAACAAGTTAATGATACGAAAGCTGGAGCATTCCTTCATCTGTGTCCTGGGCAGAGGTCTTTGTCTCCTGGGGTCAAGGTACGTCATACCTTCAGTTCCTGAAACAATAGCTTTTTCATACATTAGTTACTAAGCTTATTAGTGGTTACTTGAAACTAAAAATTTCCAACTTTTTAACAAAAGATTTTATTTATTATTTTTAGAGAGAGGAGAAGGCAGAGAGGCAGAGAGTGAGAGAAATATCCATGTATGGTTGCCTTTCACCTGCCTCCAGCTACGGAGGCAACCTGGGTATGTGCCCTGGATGGGGAATCAAACCAGCGACCTTTGGGTTCACAGGCTGGTGCCTTAACCATTGTGCTACCAGCCAGGGTCTAAAAATTTCCAACTTCAATGTGGCTCAGTGGATTGAGTTAGCCTGCAAACCAAAAGGTTGCCATTTTGATTTCCAGTCAGGACACATGCATGGGTCTTGGACCAGGTCTCCAGTTGGAGACATTAGAGAGGAACCACACATTGATCTTCCTATTTCTCTTTTGCCTTCCCTTCCCCTCTCTAAAAACAAATAAGAAAGATGTTTTTAAAATTCGAGATAATTTTCCTTTTAAATATATTGTGTCTAGTTTACATTCTGAGCCCTGCATCCTTTCTACTGTTTCTCGTATGTTGAAACATCTGTTGGTACTTAGTGAATGATTTCAGGATATGGCAGAGCACACTTGCTAAGGATGTCAGCCATTTTAACAACCAGAACCTAGTTTCATGGGTTTCACCTAATGTACAACAGCTTTTTCTTTCACGTATGTGGTTTGTTGAATTAGCCACTGAGCCTTAAAGGAGCTGTTCTCTTCAAGGCCCTCTTGTCCATGCTCTGAAAATATGAAAGGTTGGACTAGATTGACCAGATGTTGGTTTTCTTACAGCACCTTGATTCCTTTTGTAATTTGATCAACGTACTTTCATAACTAACTGGTATTTTTGTCAGTATTCGTCACAACTTGTGTTTGTCATTTTAAGTTTTGAAAATAGTTCTTTGTAATTTCTTGGAAAAGTAGGAAATGTTTTGTCTTAAGGAAGCTGTCATTTCAAAGATTGTGCAAGAAGCCCTCACAATACCCAGAGGTGTGAGGTGTGCTGGGTATGATTTGTCTGTTCTAGTGTTGCAGAAAACAGCTGTGGGGGAGCAATGCAGGCACCAGCAGTGAACTAGATAAAGATGCCATTTCAGAGGGTTCATTGTAGACTTGTAGAATTATAACTTGTTGAAGTAGAGCTCCATTCCCTTGTGTCTTCATGACTATTCAAGGCATACTGTTTCCCTTCAGAGCCATACTAAATCACTGAGAAGTTTTTTCTCTTTTTTCAAATTAAAATAACTGTTAATAATATTGTATTCTTTTTAGAGAGAGAGGCAGTGAGGGAGAAAGAAAGAAAAACATCAGTGTCCTTATGGTTGCCTTTCACCACCCCCATCTATGGACCTGGCTCTAGATCTGGCTTCAACCTGGGTATGTGCCCTGACTGAGAATTGAACCAGCGACTCTTGGGTTCACAGGCTGGTGCACAATCCACTGAGCCACAAGGACCAGGGCAAATCACCTTGAGAAGTTTTAAGAAATGACATCATTTGTGCCCTCCTTCCCACAGTTGGACAGCTGCTCCAGGTTGGGCATCATTGTTTCATGAGCTGCTCCAGATGATGCTAAGGTGAGCCCAGGGATTACCAGGAATGCTTTGGGATGCATTTTTAAACAATTTTCAGCCATGGATACGCTTATGGATTTTACAGAGATTGAAAGAGAGAGAAACTTCATTGGGCTGGTTCCCATATGGATCTCAACTAGGGATTGAAACTGAAACCTAGGTAAGTACCCGGACCAGGAAGCAACCTTGCAGTGTTTTGATGTATGGGACAGTGTTGCAGGTTAGTAAGCCACCTGGCCAGGGCATACATTTTTTTATTTTAAGAAAATGTTTATTTATTGTAAGAACATCAGACAGAAATGGGTTCATGAAATAAGAGACATGGTCAAAAGAAGGAGACTTGGAGCATAGCAGAGAGAAAAGGGAATTGTCTACATCTACAGGATGGGAAGGGAGAAGAAGGGGACGGAAGGGGCATGACAGCAAACCTTTGTAAGAGTGAGAAGCGGTCTTTGGTCAGGAGAGGTAATAGAGGGCTCAGTTGGGTTTGAGGTTCAGGAGAACAGTGCAAGATCTCATCACTGTACTGTGGTCTTCTGTGGGAGGAGGGAGCACATTGGAAAAAGCAAGACAAAATTCACAGTGTGGTCTTCTGTGTAGGTGCTCCTATTTCCTGATTGCCCTATGACAAAGGAGAAGAGAGAGTGTCCTTTTCAGCCTTTCCTGTTACTTGTGCCTGTGAGTGTGGGAAGTGGATGAAGGGTACATCCTCAAAATGCAGACCTGACTCCTCAGCATATCCTTGCAGGAGGAAACGACCCAGAGCAGGAGCAGGACAACATGGCTGCTTCTCAGGTAAATGATGGAGCCTGGTCAGAGGCTGTTTCTTCCTAATATCAGTGGATGTAGAACGTGCAACCTTTGTTTCTCTGCTTCTGATGTTCTTGGCTTGTGGGGTGGTTTTCATCTACTGATTTTTCTCTCTTGCCTCTTATGATGGACAAGGTCAGCCATTTCTATACTTCATCTTTTGTCCCAAAGCCTTCTCTGCATTGTCTTTATCCAGGCTCCCTAGACCCATGAGGAGTTCCCATCCTGAATTAATGTCCTTCAACTCCTGAACACATTCCCTCTGTAACAGATCTACCTGGGAAGACACCTGTGTCCAACATCCCTGTTGGGATGAGAATCAGAGTTATCAGTGAAGAACAGAAATGCTGGTTTCAGGTTCATGTGGCTGCAGCATCAGCTCTGTAAACCAGGGCCAAGAACATGCACATTTTACTGGTCAAAATATCTCAGAAAGTACTCACAAAGAGGAAGAGGTGGAAGAGACTTGTTCACAAATGTGGAACCAAAGTGCTAGGATTAAGCAGCATAATTGGTACCAACAAGGTAGACAGGGGGTTGTTAAGAATAATATAGGAGAAGCAGGTGAAGGGCAACCATACATTGATGGCTCTCTCCGTTTCTTTCTTTTTCCCTGCCTTTCTCTCTAATGAATAAAAATTCTTTTAAAAATTAAAAAAAAAAAAACAAAAACAGGAAAGGGTGAAGCCAAAGAATGTATAGGCAGAAAGAATGCTCAACATCACTAGTCATCAGAGAGATGCAAATTAAAACCACAATAAGATACCACCTCACACCTGTCAGAATGGCAATCATCAGCAAATCAACAAACAACAAGTGTTGGTGAGGATGTGGGGCAAAGGGAACCCTCATACACTGTTGGTGGGAATGCAGGCTGGTGCAGCCACTGTGGAAAACAGTATGGGGTTTCCTTAAAAAACTAAAAATGAAACTGCCTTTCCATCCAGCAATTCCACTACTTGGACTATACCCAAAGAATCCTGAAACACCAATTCATAAGAACGTATGCACACCTATGTTCATAGCGGCACTATTTACAATAGCCAAGTGCTGGAAACAGCCTAAGTGCCCATCAGTGGATGATTGGATCAAAAAACTTTGGTACATTTACACCATGGAATTCTATATAGCGGAAAGAAAGAAGGAACTTGTACCCTTTGCAACAACATGGATGGAACTGGAGAGTATTATGCTTAGTGAAATAAGCCAGTCAGTGAAGGACAAATATCATATGATCTCACCCATTACGGGACAATATGAGCAAAACTAACAACAAGCAAAACAGAACCAAGTATACAAATAGAAGGAATAGGCCTTCAGTGGTCAGGGGGAAAGGGGTTGGGGGAAGGGGGAAGGGGGGAGGCAGAGGCAAGAAAGGGGATCAGTTTAGACAAGAACCTAGTATAAAGGAACCATGGACATGGACAACAGGTGGGATTGAGTTTGGGTGGGTGGGGAGGGGGACAGAGGGGAGCAAAAAGGGGATGGATGTAATACAACAACAATAAAAAAAAATGTATAGACAGGTCCCATGGACATGAACTAAGTGGAGTGGGATTGCTGCAGTCAAGAGGGTACTGGTTGGAGGGGAGAAATGGAGGAATCATTGGGACAACTGTAACAGCATAGTTAATAACACATTTAAAATATTACTTATGCATAATTTTGAAATAAATTGTGGCTACTATGTTGAGCTTAAGGTCCTGTGTGTGGATTATTTTCTGTGTTTTCCTTTTATACACATTCAAGTGTACGGTACTTGGATGAGGAACATTGTCATCGCTAGTAAACATGAGCTTGTTAAAGATGTGGAAACAGTCCCCATCTCTATCATAATCTACATTTTTACAAAACTGCAGTTGCTATTGTCTGCATTGAACTTGAAAAACTACTTACACCTCTAATAATGACTTTTCCAGCTGAGAAATATACAGTTGACCATGAGTGATACAATTGCAGCTCTCAAAAATACATATGCATGTGTCATTGCCTTAATTTTAAAGTTTATTTTCCTGAAAAGCACTGTCTCTGCAGTGGATTTGTGGACCTATGTCATTCTCATTTCTCAGTGTTAAGAAATACATTAGAGAATATTTCTAGGTCAAAATGATCTTACTAGGCCCTGGGTGGTGGCTCAGTGGATAGGCACCAGCTCATGAACCCAAAGGTCACTGGTTCAATTCCCTAGTCAGGGCACATAACCAGTTTGCAAGCCAGGTCTCCAGCCAGGTCCCTAGCTGGAATCCGGTAAAAGGAAAGCATATGTTGATGCTTCTCTCTTTCTTCCTCCCTTCCCTTCCCTTCTTTCTCAAAATAATAAAATCTTTTTTGAAAGATGATCTTTCTAGATGATTCAGTGTACTCTTGTAGGTTCAAACCACTTTTTACACTTTTTACACATTGGAGTGATGTGTAAACACTTCCAGCGTCTTCTTTGTAAATGTATCTTTTTTTTTTCCCAGGGATTTTTGACGTTCAGGGATGTGTCAGTAGATCTCTCTCAGGAGGAGTGGGAATGCCTGGACCCAGCTCAGCAGCAGTTGTACGTGGACGTGATGATGGAGAACTACAGGAACCTGGTCTTTGTGGGTGAGAATGAGTTCCTTTTAGAGTTCCATCTCACCTGCAAGGTTTTGTTTTAATGAGTTTAATATGTTTTGCATGAAAAGTTTACATTCTTACTCTCAAGGATGAAATTGGAAATTACCTGGTATTGTAAGAAATGGCTTCATGAACAATGTTATTCAGGAACTCATTGTCTGAAATTTTACATGTTGTCTAGAATAATTAACATGCTACCAGAAATATTCTGGAAAATCAGTTTCTAGAAAATTCTAACTTTCTACCAGTTTCCTTACCTGATCATAAAGTGGATTGGAAATGGGAGTATCTCTATCAGAACTCATGTTTCTTTTTTTCTATAAACAGGTCTTGTTGTCTCTAAGCCAGTCCTGGTCACCTTTTTGGAGCAAATGAAGGAGCACTGGGTAGTGCACAGCAAAAGGACACTAGCCATCCACTCAGGTAGGTGTGGGTGGGGAAGTAGATGACACAGGTAAAAGGCTCAAAGATCACCGAAGATGCTGGACTTTGTTGTGTGATTTAGGAAGCGGAAAGGATTTAGAGAAACTCAGGTTTATTTGTGTTGCGGTTGTTTGGAGACAGCTTGTGTCCAACAGTGTCCCATGCTCCTACATCCTCCCATGACTGTTTGTACTCCAGTGACATCTGTCATCCTATTAGCAGTTGGAGTCAAAGTCCTCCCCTTGGGCTGTGATGGCCACCATGGTCTGAATCCTCTCCAGTTTCTTTGGGGACCTGGGAATATCTGTGCGCTTTGCTGACAAAGTGTACATTAAGCCTCTTTTTTTGTTTTGTTTCTGTCTCATGAAAGGAGTTTATGAAGGATGTGGTTCAGATCTAAAATTTGTTGGAGAAATCCCAGGAACCCTGGTGACAGGTGCCATACTTTCTGGTTTGTAATTTCTAATCCTGTGGAGGCTTCAAACAAGAACCTAGGGAGTTTACACTGGGTGATTTTATTATGGCACAATGCTCATGTCAGAATGTGAAAATGTAATTTTGGGTTTCATTCAAAACATCTTTTTGCTTTGTATGAACTAAATAAGAAATTTCTAGTCTGTATTTTTAAATTCCTCCATGTTAGTTTACCTCAGAGAGTTCTTCAATAAGTTAGTGCTATAGGCGACCTTCAACACTGCCAACCAGGTAGGGAGGTGTCTATTTTTAGCTGATTTCTTCGTCACTCTCATTTTTTCTTCTCTCTTGTATATTCCAAAGCTACCCAGGACTGTGTCTGATGTTTCTACTTTCTGATTAGACCTTGGTCACGTTTGTGCTGGCCCTTTAAGAAACACTGGGACTGTGGCATCCCTCAGTTTCACTCAGCAACAATTCCCAGTAGTGTTCCATCATGTTACTTTTCTATGGTAGGTTCCCCAAATTTAGTTGACTTTTTGGTTTTTATATATATATTAGGAAAATGAGTGATAGTTTTCAACTCACACACTGAAAACATTGTAGGACTTAATTGAAATATGAACCAGCCATACATATATGTCAATTGCCATTTAACTTATGTGCAGGATGTGTGGTTTTTAAAAAATATTTTATTATTTTTAGAGAAAGGGATAGGAAGAGAGACAGAGAGGGAGAGAGACATCAGTGCATGGTTGCCCTTCACCTGCCTCCAGCTATGATCTGGCTGGAGATCTGGTTATGTGCCCTGGCTGGAGAATCGAACCAGCAACCTTTGGGTTTGCAAGCTGGCGCCTTATCCACTGTGCCACCAGCCAGATAGGATGTGTGGTTTTTACCCTACTTTGTTCATGACTTACCATGTTTCTGTGCTTGCTTAATGGTCAGTGGTGGTTTTCTTCTATGTAGTTATAAAAATAATGTAAATTTTATATCTGTCTCTTCATGGATGAACTTATATCCTGCTTATGCCTGAAAAAGGCTTTTCTGTATTGACTACTTTTGAAAAGTTTTATAACTATCTCTTTTAGCTATTATTTTTTAAATTTTTATTTATTATTTTTAGAGAGAGGGGAAGGGAGAGAAGGAGAGAGACATCAATGTATGGTTGCCTTTCACCTGCCTCCAGCTATTAGATATTATTTTATATTTAAAATTTTAATAAACAATATTAGTGAAATCTTCCATCTTATCTATCTCTAACTGTACAGACCAGTTATATTAAGTGTACTTTCTTTGTTGGGCATCTGATCTCTGGTAACATCTATCTTGAAAAATTGTTTCAATATCATTAAACAGCCACTTCCTTATATGCCTTACAACCAAGGCCCACATGACTACCTTTTCTTTCTTTCCTATGAAATCAAGTTTATTAGATTACTCACCAAAGTGGAATCCTAGTGTCTGTGGTGATGTGCTTCACTTAAAAAATATCCTCACTGTTTGTTGTTGTGTGCTCAGGTGATAAAGCGTTTCTCTGTTTCCTGGCAGGGCATTACCCTATTGTATGTATTTACTAAATTTTTTAAAAAAATTTATTGTTGTATTACATCCATCCCCTTTTTGCTCTCCTCTGTCTCCCTCCCCATCCACCCATTCCCCCCAAAGTCAATCCCACCTGTTGTCCATGTCCAGGGTTCCTTTATACTAGGTTCTTGTGTATTGACTAAATTTTTAACATCTCTTATTTATCCATACAGGCTATTGTGGCTCATGGTGCAATTGACATAGGTGTGCATGTATCTTTTGCAGATCCTCCTTTGAACTTTTTTTGATAAATACCCAGAATTAGAAAAGTAGAATTAAAATGCAATTCTATTTTTACTTTTTTGAGAAATTCCCATTCTTGTTATTCATGCTGTTTGCACCAATTTATCTTTCATTCAGCCAATGTATAGTGTCTAGTATCTATACATTTTTAGAAACACTTGATATTGTTTGTTTTGTTGATATTGGTCATCCTAATTGTTGTGGAGTGATATATGTGGTATTTATGATTTTGATGGAGGATGCAAACATTTGCTCTTGCATGAGCATGAAGAACCATACGAGTGACACAGATACTTAAGAGAAGGTCTGTGAACAACTGTTTCAAAGAATAGTTTTACCTGCAAACTCAAAGATCACTGGTTGAATTCGCTGCTAGGGCACATAACTAGGTTGCAAGCCAGGTCTCCAGCCAGGTCTGTAGCTGGAGGCAGGTGAAAGGCAACCAGGCAACCATACATTGATGTTTCTCTCCCTCTCTGCCTCTCTCCCTTCCTCTCTCTCTGGAAATAATAAATAAAAAATATTTTTTTAAAGTAGTTTTAGTTTCAGAGCAAAATTGTTTAGAAAATAATAAGAATTTACACATGTATAACCTCCTCCCATTCTTATCCTGCCTCACGAGAGTGGTACATTTGTGATATGTGTGAACCTACATTGGCACTTTTGGATCACCCAAAATTTTAGTTGAGCTTAGGGTTTACTGCTGGATTGTATATTCTATGGATTCAAAATTTTATGATGACATGTGTCCACTGTTACAGTGTCATTTAGACTGGTTTCTCAGCTCTAATATTCTTGGTGCTCTGCCTTTTTATCCTGATGTACCCTGAACTTTTTCACCATCTATCTTCTTATTGTTTCTCTCATTTTGTATTTTCTTTTTAGAATGTCATAAAGACTTTTCCAGTTGGCTTCTTTCTTTTTAAATTTCCTTTATTAAGTTTTAAGCAAAAGAGAGGAAAAGAAAGAGGAGATAGAAACATTGACTTTTTGTTCCACTTATTTAGGTAATTATAGTTGAATCCTGTGTGTGCCACGATTGTTTGCTGCACCTGTAACCTTGGCATGTGAGGATGACACTCTAAGCAACTGAGCACCTAGGCATTAAGATTGAATTATTTCACATAACTTTCTGTATTTAGGTTTTCTTCATATCTCTTTATGACTTGATATATTATTTCTTTAGAACACTTAATAATATTTTATTGTTTGTGTTTTAGTTTACTTACTCACCTGTTTACAGATACCTTGGTTGCTTCCAATTTTGAACATTGTAAAGCTTTGATAAATAATTCCTTTTAGGCTTTTGTGGAGATAAAAGTTTTTAGCTCTTTGGTTAAATACTAAGCAGCCTGATTACTGGATCATCTAAGAAGAGTATGTTTCATTTTGTGACAAATTCCAAACTCTCCTTTTGAGGGACGGTACCTTTTTATACATTCACCACCAGTGAATGCAATTTCTAGTTGCTTCTCATAAGTAACAGCATTTGCTGTTGCTGGTGTTCTAGATTTTAACCTGTCCAAAGTACTGTTTGTTTTGTTCTCGTTTTTTTCATGTGGATTGCCTTAGTAACATCTGATGTGAATAGTGATAGAGATATTATTTTTATTGGACTATATATTTATTTTTAGAGATGGGGAAGGGAGGGAGAACGAAGGAGAGAAATAGCAATACGAGGAATAAACATTGATCAGTTTCCCCTCTTATGCACCCTGCCCCAGACCAAACCTGCATCCCAGTAATTGAACCTGGGACCCATTGAGCAATGGCAGTGAGGGCTAGATACTAACTTTTTATCTATGTATGATTTTAGTGTTCCCAGTTAAGGTGTTTGGCTCTTTTTAGTCATTTATTCTTTTGTCACATTTGATTTATTGGTAATTGTTTCATTGATACTGGTCATCCTAATTCTGACATGTGTCTAGTGCTATTTGACTGTGGTCTCAATTTGCATTTTGTGCTAGACTGATGTTGAACTACTTTTCATATTTTTATTGGCCAATGTGATGTTCTGTTTTGAGAAAAAGGCCTTCAGATCCTCTGCACATTTTTTTTTTTTTTGCACATTTTTTCATACGTTTGTTTTCTTTGTAAACACAAACCATTGGTGCTGTGTAAATTCCTTACATATTTTGAATATTTAGCATCATTGGTGGATATAACCCCCAACGTGGTAGATTAGATTTTTTAAAATGGTATTGTCCAAGAAATTTAAATTATTGTAGTCTTATTTGTTTTTGTGTTTTTCCTTCTTACTGTATTTGTTTTCACAGCTTACTGAGATATACACAAATATTTCTAAGAGTGATGGTAGTTTATTGACTATTGTTTTGTACTCTTTTTGTGAGTTCAGGTTTTACATTTTAGTTTTTAATCCATTTTGAGCTTATTTAGGTATATGGCCTAACAAAGTTGTGTAGTTATATTATTTTATTGTGTATTGGTTTAGTTTTTTCCTCACGATTTTTTAAAGGATCTTTAAAAAATCTTTAAAAAGTCTTTCCCCATTGAGGATACTTGATATTTTTTCTATAGGTTAGGTTACCGTATATCTTAAGTCATTTATAAAATTGTGTTACTGGTTTTCTTACATTCTTCTGTAAAGTTCTGTATACAATCTGAATAATGAAGACCAGATAAATGCTTTGCACAAATATTCTTTCATTTTACAGGTTGAATTTTAAACCCACTGATTATTTCCATTAATGTGCAGAAGTCTTTCTACTTGGTGTAATGCCATTTCTTTATATTTGATTTATCTCTTGGTGTTATAATGAAAAAAAGTCATTAAATATTTTTTATACCTTATCATTTATTAGATTAAGAGTAATTTACTTTATTTAAATATTTTATCCTTTCTTATTTAGTATTTCTTTATTATACTAGATAAGGGTCCAACTTTACTTATTCTTTCATATTTGGACCAACAAATTCTCAACACTTTATTTATGAGAATATCCTTTACTTATTTTGTGATATTAGCATACTTGTTTGAGATTCTCTTTAATTACAGCCAGCAATATTTTATATGTAATTTTTTGATTTTGGAAACAAACAAAAATAGTGATTTGTTCTATATGTTGATGTATTTATTGGATGCTTTTTGTGTATACCCTCAGTGAAGATCAAACTCACCCACTTTGGCGTATCATTACACTAATCAGATGAACTACTTGGCCAGAATGGAATATCCTTCTCTTATTGTGTGGTGTCACTACCCTCGTTCAAGGTCATTTAACCATATCCAGGAGAAGTTGTATATAGGTTGTTTAGTGTGTACCATGCTTCATTATTTACCTCTGTCTCAATGTATTACACATTTTTTTTTATAAAAGCAGCTTTGAAATACACTTTTTTAAAGGATGTTATTCATTAAATTTTATAGACAGGGGAAGAAGAGAGAAATATTCATGTGCTAGGGAAACACGATTGGTTGCATCTCACAACCTTCAACTTTGGACATGGCCCAGAAACTAAGCATCTCCCTAGCAGGGGAATCAAACTGGTAACCATTCACTTTAAAGGACAGTGCCCTACCTACTGAGCCAAACTGATCAGGGTCCATTTAAATTTCAGAAAAAAACGATGGTATTTTTGCCAAAAGTGTCATTGGGATTTTGATACTGATCTTTTTAATGTTCAATCACTTTGGGTACTAGTGAGGTCTTATAGTAATAGCAATCAAATTTGGGGTTGTGGGAATAATTTTTTCCCTAATTTCTTAGTTTATAATCTTGTCATGAAAAATCTTCATAATCTCCACTGGTTAAATTGGTGAAGAATCTTTACTTGTTCTGTTTGCCAGCACCAACATTGTTATTTGCAGCGCCCCTGTCTTTCTTCATTGTTTCCTCCTGTTCCTAGCTCTGTTTCCTTGAGGATATCTTCTTCTCATATAGGCTGTGTCTTGGAAGTCTGTGTTTGGGTTCTTTGTTCATGTATGTAATATATACGATCATAAATCATGCTGAGGCCTGTTGTTTGCCAGCACCAGAATGGGCTCTGCAACCTGACACAAAGATGACATCTTGGTTGGTTGTATACATTTTGCCTAATTTTCCCAGCATTTCTTTCTTTCTTTCTTTCTTTCTTTCTTTCTTTTTTTTTAATATATTATTTCTAGAGAGAGGGAAGGGGAGAGAGGCATCAATGTATGGTTGCCTTTCATCTGCCTTTAGCTACAGAGCTGACTGGAGACCTGGCTTGCAACCTGGTTATGTGCACTGGCTGGGAATTGAACCAGCAGCCTTTGGGTTCCCAGGCTGGCACCTTATCCACTCTGCCACCAGCCAGGGTCTTCCTTGCATTTCTTTCTTGCCAGCTGTTGCCTTCCCAGGGTGCAGAACATTAATGATCATGTCTTTCTGGTGAAGTACTTTAATTGTCATGCATTTCCTGATCTGCACAGTTGCTGTGTCCTTCAGGATGGTGACTGATCTTCAAGCAGCCAGGGATGAAAACGAAAACTGAGTTTTTAATTAATTGAATTTTTTCTTTAATTACAACCTTTTTAAAATTTTATTTATTTTTAGAGATGGGAAAAGGAGGGAGTAAAAGAGGGAGTGAAACATCAATGTGTGGCTACCTCTCACATGCCCCCAACTGGGGATCTGCTCCACAACCCTGACATATGTCCTAACTGGGAATGGACCTGGCAATTCTTTGGTTCACAGGCTGGCACTCAATCCACTGACCTAAACCCACCAGGAAGAATTACAACCTTTTGAATATGACTTTTACTCATGTATGTGTCTGTCTTCCTCTGAACATTTAACTTTGTTTTTTTTGGAGGACTAAAGAACATAATTTGGTCAATACTTGCTGGTAAGTTTTCATGTACACTCACTAGAAGGTCAAAGCTGTGAAACTTTATTTTTTATTTTTCAGCTATGTTACCTGAAGACAATCAGACCTTATTCAGAAATCCAGAGATAGAAGATTTATTCTCTAAAGTAACACTGGTAAGATATGACAGGTTTGGCTTTGATAATGCAATGAAAACCTGATAAAAGCGTAGGTCAAGTGAACAGGGCTTTCAAAGGGACACAACTATCTTGGGATTCTTACTTATGTATCATAATCCTTGTTCCTAATTAGGTTAACGATAGTACACATTTAGGCTACCCCTCTTTAAGTCAGTTACAGTTTCAGCATAATGTGTTTATAAATGTGAAGAATGGAAACAAATTATATATTCTTCTGAAGGTGGTCTGGAAAATACAGGAACTGACATACTCACAGTGTGAATAATGTTTTAAGTGTTTTTCAATTGTAGAGTGGGATTAAACTTCATTAAACTTTCAGTAATTTCGAATAATTTAGTGTTTGATAATCACATCAAATTAAAATAATATGCATTATTTTAAAATAAGTTAGTTATTACTATGTGTATTTTTTGGTAACTTTAGAGCGATATTTTAAAGATCTTACTTATAGAGAGAGGGGACAGGAAGGGAGAAAGGAGAAAAACATCAATGTGAGAGAGAAACATGGATCAAACACCTCTCTCTCGAGTTGCAACTGGGGACCTGGCTTGCAACCCAGGCATGTATGGACATTAACCAGGACTTGAGGCAGAGACATTTGTTTGTAGAATGACGCCCATCCCACTGAGCCACAGCAGCAAGGGCAGCAGCAATTTTTCATACAACCAACATGGTTTCATAGGCATTAGAATAGTCATTTGGGAATAAGTATACATGTGTAATGAAATTATAGCTTTCACTAAAGGGCTTTTTATCTTCAATTATTACCAGGCTACATATAACGAAGACAGAAGTTATCATTGTGAGGAACTTTGGAAAAATTTTAACCACGAGTCAAATGTTAATAGACATCAGAATACTGGGCTTCCGGAAAACCATGATAAAGGCAGAAAACTCTTTCTCCAAATGTTAAATGATAATACACATCACATGATTCCTATTGTGGAAGTGACAGACAAACAAAGTAAATGTGTCCAATCTATTAAGCAATCTTCAAATCAGGATGAAAAAGGGAATACTCATACCAGGGAGGATGGTTACAAATGTGGACCATGTGACAAAGTCTTCAGTCAGATATTCAATCAAAATAGCGTTAACAAAATCCATATGGAAGAAAAACATCATAAATGTAAAATCTGTGGTAAAACATTTAGTTGTCCTTCAGCTCTTAGTGCACATCAGGTAATTCATCCTGGAGAGAAATGCCACAATTGTAAATTATGCGGCAAATCCTTTAAATGGCTTTCATGTCTCAATGAACATGAGAAAAGAATTCACCCTGAATATAAACCATACAAATGCACAGAATGTGATAAAAGCTTTAGCCAGTCCTCATACCTGACCCAACATCAGAAAATTCATACTGCAGAGAAGCCTTATGAGTGTAGAGAATGTGGTAAAGCATTTAGGCAGTCTTCAAACCTTAATCAACATCAGAAAATTCATACTGGAGAGAAGCCTTATAAATGTAGCAAATGTAGTAAAGCTTTTAGGCAGTCTTCAAACCTTAATCAACATAAGAAAATTCATACTGGAGAGAAGCCTTGTAAATGTAAGGAATGTGGTAAAGCCTTTAGCCAGTCCTCATACCTCATCCAACATCAGAAAATTCATACTGGAGAGAAGCCTTATAAATGTAGAGAATGTGACAAAGCTTTTAGGCATTATCCAAACCTTTACAGACATCAGAAAGTTCATACTAGAGAGAAGGCTTATAAATGCAGTGAATGTGGTAAAGCCTTTAGCCAGTCCTGGACACTTACCCAACATCAGAAAATTCATACTGGAGAGAAGCCCTATAAATGTAGAAAATGTGATAAAGCATTTAGGCAATCTTCAAGCCTTATTAAACATCAGAAAATTCATACTGGAGAGAAGCCCTATAAATGTAATGAATGTGATAAAGCTTTTAGGGAATCTTCATCCTTTAATCGACATCAGAAAATTCATACTGGAGAAAAGCCATATAAATGTAAAGAATGTCATAAAGGTTTTAGGCGATCTTCAAACCTAATTGAACATCAGAAAATTCATACTGGAGAGAAGCCTTATAAATGTAGTGAATGTGGTAAAGCCTTTAGGAAGTTCTCAACGCTTACTCGACATCAGAAAATTCATACTGGAGAGAAGCCCTATAAATGTAGGGAATGTGGTAAAGACTTCAGGCAATCTTCAACCTTTAAGCGACATCACAAAATTCATACTGGAGAAAAGCCTTATAAATGTAAAGAATGTGATAAAGGTTTTAGGCAATCTTCAAACCTTATTCAACATCAGAAAATTCATACTGGAAAGAAGCCTTGTAAATGTGGAGAATGTGGTAAAACCTTTAGCCAGTTCTCATACCTTAATATTCACCAGAAAATGCAGACTGGAGAGAAGTCGTATAAATGTGAAGAATGTGAAAGAGCTTTTAGGTATTATCCAAACCTTTATCAACATGAGACAATTCATACTAGAGAGAAGGCTTACGACTGTAGCTAATGTGGTAAAGCCTGTAGCTGGTCCTTGATGGTTACTCAACATGAGAAACTTCATACTGGAGAGAAGCCCTATGAATGTAGAAACTGTGATAAAGGTTTTAGGCAATCTTCAAACCTTATTCAACATCAGAAAATTCCTATGGGATAGAAGCCTTATACATGTAGCCATTGTGCTGTCCTTAAACCTTACTAAACACCAGCAAATTCATACTGGAGAAAAGCCTTAAACAGCAAATGTTGCAAATTCTTTAATCCTCATTCTTAATATGTGATAATTCATAATGGAGAGAAGCCTATGAAATACATATAAAGGAATAATGGCAAGCCTTGATTTAGTATTCAGACCTTAGTCAATATCTGAATTCATTCTAAAGAGAATACAAATAGAAACAACGTAGGACATTCATTCTCAGCTTATTTGGCATGTGAAAATTTATACCAGACAAATCATAAAAACGAAGATTGTAGGAACCCTATAGCTCGATTACAGACTTACTGTCTTATCAGGGAATGCACACCATTGTGGAATTGCACACTCGTAATAATGAATGAAAGACCATTGTCCAAAATATGCAGTTCACAAAAGCTGAATTATGATTAAAAGCATAAATATAAAAATTTTAGTAAATTATGTAATTAAATTTTTAAAAAAGATTTTATTTATTATTTTTCAGAGAGAGGGAAAGAGACATCAATGTGTGGTTGCCTTTCACTTGCCTCCAGCTACAGATCTGGCTGGAGACCTGACTTGCAACCTGGTAATGTGCCCTGGCTGGGGAATCGAACCAGCGACCTTTGGGTTCGCAGGCCGGCACCTTATCCACTGTGTGTAATTAATATTTTTAAAATAATATGATTGAAACTTGATAGTTTTCAGGGATTGCTGTAAATCAGAATAGTTGTTATAGGCAATCACCCAAAGTGTGAAAACACTTGTTACTTATTAATGTCAAAATATAAATGTGGTGGATGTTGGGTATGTATAATTATGTTAAATGTATTCTATTTTACATTGACAGTATTTTGAGATGTTTTCAGAAGGGAATATAAATGTGATTCTAGTCTCATAACACTTCATGTTACTGTTTTATCCCTGGTACAATCGTGCAATCATGGGGTTGCTCTCTGAATCTGTTTTGTTTTGGTTTTTAAGATTTTATTTATGATTTTCAGAAAGAAGGACAGGGAATGAGGAAGAAAGAGAGAGAAGCATCAATGTATGGTTGCCTTTCGACTGCCTCCAGCCACGGACCTGGCTGGAGACCTGGCTTGCAACCTCATTATGTGCCCTGACTGTGGAATTGAACCAGTGACCTTTGGGTTCACAGGCCAACACCAATCCACTGAGCCATACCAGCCAGGTGATTCTTTTTTAGATCTGCAAAATCTTGTATGGTAGGTGGATTTTACTAATACCTACTTTACCTTAAAAGATTGAGGCCACTGCAGTGCACAATGTAGAAAGGAAATCTAAATGGAAATGCTGTTTGTGGTTGATTTAGAACTTGGTAGTATGTCACCATGCAAGGCATCTATTTTTGTATTAATGTTAAGACATGGGAAGATTGAATTATACCTACTTTTCCAAAATACCCTTTAAAGAAAATAAGATGTAAATTTATTAAAATCTTGATGTATCTTTAAAAGTAGTCATATTGTGATGAATATTAATTGATATGCTAGGAAGAAAAAACTGATCACTGATTCTGTGAAGAACTACAGATAGATCACAAGTATAGGTATATTTCTTAAATTATTCCAATGTATGTGTTTAAAAATGGTCGCACAATTGGTTTGTCGTTTAACTTAGAGGATTGTGAACCTATTTTTATGAATAAAGCTGAATAAACTCAAATATGGTGACATATCTAACCTTATTCAAAGCTGTAGGTTAAAATATGCCATTTGGTAATGCAGTCATATTACATCATTAGCAATTTGCTCTGGATTTTTGACAAGTAATGTGAAAAAAATTTCTATTCACAATATGTTTTCCCTTCTGTGCTATCTATTGGTACATTATGATAGTTGCAATAGTGATGATGTGTTTTTTAAAAGTTCAGCTAAGCACCCAGGCTAGTGTGGCTCAGTGGATTGAGTGCCATCCTGATAACCAAATGGTTGATGCTTCAATTCCTGGTTGGGGCACCTGCCTGGGTTGTGGGCCAGGTCCCCATTTGTGGGTAGGTGAGAGGTAACAGATCAGTGTTTCTCTCCCTCTCTTTCTTCTCACTTTCCCACTCTCTGAAAATAAATAAAATCTTTAAAAAACATTTTAGTTCTACCCCTTTATAACATTGCTGCCATGGCATTTATTTCCTGTTACTGGGAGTCTCCAACTGCCACTACAGTCTTGCAATGGCTTTCACTAGAGAACAGCTCACAGGGTCACAATTAAATGAAACTTTATGACAGGACACACTGGCAGCCAATGTGACTGAGTGTTCCCATCACCTCAGGGCTTTCAACATGTATGGTCATTAGATAAGATACCGTCATACCTTGCTAAAATCTTGCTGTTTTTAGTTTATTTTGAACAACCTGAATGTAGTTTGAGAACTCCAAAGCACTCTGCACGTGACACCTAACAAAATCCTGGGTCCTGGGTTCTTCTCCGTGCTGGCGCGGTGCCTTGGCCTCCACAGGCAGCTCCTCCAGGCCTGCTGTGTACTTCCTCCAGGGCCTGTGAGTAATAAAGTTGTCTTTTACGTTCTCTTGTGGTCTTGTGTGTGCCTCCTGCTTACCATCCAATGGCAAAGCGCTCTGCATAGCAAATGCTCATTAAAAAAATTCAAGTACAGTTTAAAAGTTCATTTTACCTTTGAGCATCCGACCTGGGTGCTCCAGTTGTTCCCCCCTTTCCTAGGTGGGCAGTTTACTCCCTCTTGTTGTAGTTTAACCTTCAGGTATTTTCATTCCTGAATGGGGTACTTTATCCCCAGAACACTTGGCGGATCACCTGTGCAGGGCCCATACCTCAAATCTGGACTTACCTCAGTACAATTCTGGTTACCAGTTAGGCTGCTGCTTCAGTGTGTTTCTTGTGTACATGGTTGGGGGAGTGGTTTAACGTGTGCTAACAACTATCAGGTGTACTGCCACCTATGCTCTGGCTAAGTAACCTACTATAAGCTACAAAGCAATCATCAGGTGGCTGTTAGTTTTTCTGTATTGGAGATGCCCAGGTAACCAAGCTGAGGACCAAGGTCACCTGCCACTGGTGTCAGATCTAGGGCCACTTAGCAAGAGTCACATTGTATGTAGGATGCAGAGGCGGAATGATGCAGAGGTATTACAAAGGTCTGACTCATGAGACGAGACAAGCCATTGAGTAGGTAAGCCAGGGGATACGACCTGAGTGGGCTTTGAGTCTTGGTGGGGCAACATCAGAAATCAGCAGCACAGGGTTAACCACAGTAACCAGGTGGTTGGAGACTCACATATGGTGCCAACCTGCTGAGTCTGGTGGTGGGGGTCGGTAGGCTTTCAGAAGAGGAACAATGGCCTCTGAGGGCATGTCTCTCTCTGAAGAAAGTTGCCCCTCCAGCAGTCACCTTAATGCTGGAAATTTCATTTCCTTTTCTGCATGTGCAGTTGCTGCCACAGAGCTGGAGTTGAGTGAGTCCATGTAGGTCCCTGCTCAGGCTCCGGAATGCCTGGGAGTCTAGGTACCTGCTGTAGAGGGTAGAGGCAGCCAGGGTGGGACGTGCTAATGAACCTGGGAGAACGGCAGGATGTGAGGGAACCTGCTTGAGATAAACACTTGCTGGTATGTGTTGACAGTGACCAAGGGACAACACCCTACACATCTGGTGCCATACCTGCTGCAGCTTCCAAGCTTAAAAACTCACCAACAGAAGTCGTAGGACTTCTACAGGCCACTGGTGTCATTTTAAAAGTTTCTTCCTAGCATGTAGCCCAAGTGCCCTACAGGCCCATGAGTGCTGGGAGTCTCCATGCCCCTGCCACATTCCTCTGTCCAATGAGCATGCATGGTGGTCAGGCAGCAGCCCCTCCCTGACCCCAGATAAACCTGTTGAGTTGCCTCTCCTGCATTGGTCTCTGGGTGATCTCTCAGCAACGCTGCTCTGACACCTGCTGTGTCAGTGAACTGAAATGCCTTTGGTTTCTACAGACCAAAGTCATGGGTATTTCTCTTCCCACCATTGGAATGTTGGGCAGGGGTTCTTTTGTGGGGCTGGGACCCCTCCTGTTTAGTAGGGCAGTCTGCAGTCAAGATATTTCTCCCAATTTCTAACCACCATACTTGGGTGTGGAACCACATCTTTTCTTTTTTTATCTCTGCCCCTTGTACCAGTTTCAGTGTTTTTTTTTTTCACTTTTCATATTTATTTTTAGTGAGAGGGGAAGGGATAGAGAGAAAGAGGGAGAAAAAACAGAAGTTTGTGGTAGACTCCCATGGGCCCCCAACAAGAGACCTGGCCAGATACACAGGCATGTGCCCTGACTGGGAGTTGAACCAGAGACCACTTAGTTTGCAGGCTGGCACCAAACCACAGAGCAATGTCAGTGCTCAATGTGCTTTTTAAATATCCTTAGTTGTGTAACTTTGGTTCAGCTAGGTTTCAGGCTGTTCTGAGTGATGGTTATTCCATAGTTTGGATGTAATGTAGATGTGGTTGTGGTACAATTGGAGTATTGTGTTTTTCCACAGTGTCATCTTGATCAGAACCTGCTATTCTTTTTTTATTTTAATTACACATATATGATATATGAGAGCAATTATACACTCTCCTTTTCTACCTCTGTCTGCTTTATTTAATTTAGCATAGTACCCTCACAGTTCACGTACAAGGCAACAGTTTTTGTCTTATGTGTCTCAGTAACAAATATTCCATCCTTATTCTTATCAATGTAAAGAGTATGGTAAAGTCTTTAGGTTAAAGTCAGACCTCACAGTTCATCAGAAAATTCATAATGGAGACAAACATAAATGTAGAATGTGGCAAGTTGTTTAGGGTAAAATGAAGGCTATGATGTCAACGGAAAATTTGTACAGGTGAAACATGTTACAAATAAAATGAGTGTGGTAAATAGTGTAGCGATTCTTCAACAATTGCAGGGTACTTAGGCTACATGCTAGGAAGAAACTTTTAAAATGTAATGAGAATAGCCAATCCTATAGAATGTGCTCAAGCCTAACTTACCATCAGATGCTGCACACTGATGAGAAAATGTAGAGAACTACCGAATGTGGCAAGGCTCTTAGATACTGCCTTAAATTCAGGGTTCACCAGGAGTTCATTGTTGCCATGAATAGGAAGGACAACACTCGCATTAAAATTTTGTTCTTCTTGCAGCAACAATAAAATTTAAAAAAAAATTTGTTCTTCACAAGACAGCAGGAAGTACACCCTGTAGACACACCACAGAAGTTAACACATAACCAGGTTGTTTATTCAAAGATCAATGTTTGGCAACTATGTGAGCAATCCCTGAAGTGTCCTGCATCCAGGAATGCAGAGGATGATCCTGATGTTCCAGGAACCAGTAATAAAAGACATTTATTTGTCCAAGCCTCAAACCCTGCAACAGAAAGTCCTTTGTATTTCTCGCAGCTGAGAGAAAGCAATCCATGTTGCTTTTTGGCTGAGGTGATAGGCAGCCTGAGCCCCCCACTCAGTTGCACTGCATTTTCACTAGTACAAACTGTGGGTGCAATGATCTGGGAAAACCAAACACTTGGACCAAGAAGACTAATACCAAGGAGAGCGAGGTGGGGTGCAGCCCAGGGCACGCCTGCCAATCTGCCCCGCCCCTCCATTCCTCTCTGTACCCACCGCCCCGCCCCCCAGCCCCAGCCCCGCCCCTCCAGCCTTGGCTCCGCCCATCTCCAGAGCGCTCTGGCCCCGCCCACGTCCCGTGGGCGCCTGCGCAGTAGCGCGCACACGTGGCTCATCCAGGTTTAGTGGTTTCCGGTTGCAGGTTCGTCATCTCAGTCCCTCTTCTTCCGCTCGGGGAGCCCGCGGGTCACCACAGGCGGCACCATCTGCGCTCCGCGCCGCCCACAGCGGTGAGTCGGGCTCCCGTGGACGCTGCGCTTTCGTTCCCAGGGAAACGGAGGCCTCCGGGGCCACGGTGTCTCCGCCGGGGGTTGCAGGACACCGCGTGGCGCGAGGGTCCCTGGGCAGCCGCCCCAGCCCGCGGCCTCAGCGGCCGGGAGCTGCAGGGAAGCCGTCGGGCTCCGGGCCGCAGCCGCTCTCGGGCCCTGGAGGGCGGGTTCCCCGGGGCCTGGGGGTCTGCAGACGCCGCCCCTCAAGTTAGAGACCCGAGTCCTGGGAAGAGCACACTTCCCACGGGTGGCGCTTCTGAGGGGAAACCAGGGTCCCCACAAGAGGTGACCAGCCTCTCGCAGGAGGGGCTTTGCGGAAGGCGAGACGGCCAAGGGGCATCGGGAAAGGTGATGGGCGAGGCGGCGAGGGGATCCGGAGGAGTGAGAGAGCCGAACATGTGAGAGGGAGGAAAGGTCGACGACAGGGCTTAAGGGACAGCAACGCGGGGAATGGGGGGACCGGACAGCGTGAGGGAGTGGAAGGGGAACCTGGGAAAGTAGCCGGAGAAGAAGACGGGAGAAACGCCTAAGGCACCGGGTGGGGAACGCAAAGCCCGCAGGCGGAATCCGCCCACCTTGATATTTTATTCGGCCGCACACGGAAGCCTGGCATCTTGTTTCTACCTGGCTCTTTCAAAATGTTAATGAGTAGTTACATTTATGTTGTTCTAAAATTACATTCGGCCCTTTGAAGGCCACCTCGAGGCCGATGTGGCCCCAGGTGAAAATGAGTGACACCCCTGGAAGACACCGGGAGCCCCCGAAAGAAGAGAGGAGCCGACGGGGAGAGGGGGGCTGTCGGAACACTAGGGGGCAGACTTGTCGAATTGTAACTTGAAGTGGAGCGCCATTCCCTCGGTGCGGGCAGGATCATGAATGGCTCACCGCTTCCACTCAGAGCCACATTAAATCGCTGAGAAGTTTTTTTCTTTTTTTTAAATTAGACATTTTTAAGAATAATATTGTATTCATCATTTTTAGAGAGGGCAGTGAGGGAGGAAAAAAGGGAGAAAAACATCAATGTATAGTTGCCTTTCACCTGCTTCCTCCTACAGACCTGGCTGAAGACCGGCCTTGCAGCCTGGTTATGTGCCCTGGCTGGGAATCGAACCAGCGACCATTGGGTTCACAGGAACGAGCACAATCTACTGAGCCACACCGGCCAGGACAAATCACCTCACCCTTGAGAAGTTTTAGGAAATGACATCATGCCCTGGCTGGTAGCACAGTGGTTAAGGCGCCGGCCTGCGAACCCAAAAGTCGCAGGTTCGATTCCCCAGCCAGGGCACATAACAAGGTTGCAAACCAGGTCTCCAATCAGGTCTGTGGCTGGAGGCGGATGAAACGCAACCATACATTGATGTCTCTCTCCCTCTCTGCCTCCCTCCCTTCCCCTCTTTCTGAAAATAATGAAATAAAATCTTTAAAAAAAAAAAAAGAAAAGAAATGACATCATTTGTGCCCTCCTTCCCACAGTTGGACAGCTGCTCCAGGCTGGGCATCATTGTTTCATGAGCTGCTCCAGGCGATGCTAAGGTGAGCCCAGGGATTAGCAGGAATGCTTTGAGATGCAGTATTAAACAATTCTTGGCCATGGATACACTTATGGATTTTACAGAGATTTGGACAGAGAGAAACTTCAGTGGGCTGGCTCCCGCATGCATCTCAACTGGGGATGGAAGCTGCAACCTAGGTAAGTACCCTGACCAGGAGTCAACCTTGCAGTGTTTTGATGTATGGGACAGTGTTGCAGGCTAGTAAGCCACCTGGCCAGGGCATAAATTTTTTTTATTTTAAGAAAAATTTTATTTATTGTAAGAACATCATGTAGATGTGGGCTCCAGAAATGAAACGCAGTCAAAAGAAGGGGTCTTGGAGCATAGCAGAGAGAAAGGAGAAAGGTTATCTGCTTGATGGGAGGGGAGAAGGAGGAGAAGGAAAAGGCATGCCACAAACCCTTTGTAAGAGTGAGAAGCAGGCTTTAGTCAGGAGAGGTAATAGGGTGCTCAGTTGGGTTTGAGGTTCAGGAGAACAGTGCATGATATCATCACTGTACTGTGACTGTCTGTGGGAGGAGGAAGCACATTGGAAAAAGCAGGACAAGACTCTTATTGTGGTCTTTGTGTAGGTGCTCATATTTCCTGACTGTCCTGTCACAAAGGAGAAGAGAGAGTGTCCTTTCCAGCCTTTCCTGGTACTTGTGCCTGTGAGTGTGGGATGTGGATGAAAAGGCTGTGCAGGTACCTTGGAAGATGCATCCTCAGAATGCAGACCTGACTCCTCAGCCTACCGTGGCAGGAGGAAACAACCCAGAGCAGGAGCAGGACAACATGGCTGCTTCTCAGGTAAATGATGGAGCCTGGTCAGAGGCTGTGTTTCTTCCTAACATCAGTTGACTTAGAACCTGCAACCTTCGTTTCTCTACTACTCATGTACTTGGCTTGTGAGATTGTTTTTATCTCCTGATTTTTCCTTTGCCTCTTATGATGGGCAAGGTCAGCCATTTGTTGCAGAGCCTTCTCTCCATTATCTTTATCTGGCCTCCCCAGACCCATGAAGAATTTCCATCCTGAATTAATGACCTTCAACTCCTGAACACATTTCCTCTGTGATAGATCTACCTGGAAAGGCACCTGTGGCCAACATCCCAGCTGGGATGAGCTCAGAGGCTCAGGTATCAGTGAAGAAGAGACATGTAGGTTTCAGGTTCATGTGACTGCAGCCTCAGCTCTGTAAACCAGGGCTAAGAAAATGCACATTTTACTGGTCAGAATAGCTCAGAAAGTTCTCACAAAGAGGAAGAGGTGGAAGAGACTGGCTCAGTAACGTGGAACAGAAGTACCCAGATTAAGAAACATAATTGGTACCAACAAGATGGACAGGGATGTGTTAAGAGTAATATAGGAAAGAGTGAAGCCAAAGAATGTATATGCATGACCCGTGGACATGGACTAAGGAGAGTGGGATTGCTACAGTGAAGGGGGTACTGGTAGGACAGGAGAAGGGGTGGAATAATTGGGACAACTGTTAACAACATAGCTAATAAAATATACTTAAAATACTACCTGTGCTACATTTTGCAATAAATTGTGGTTGCCATGTTAAGCTTAAGGTCTTTTGTATGAACTATTTTCTGTATTTTCCTTTTGTACTCATTCAAGTGTATGGCCCGTGGATGAGAGACATTGTGATCACTAGTGAAACATGAGCTTGGTAAAGATGTAGAAACATGGGGCCCATCCCAGAATCCCCCAATTATAATCTACATTTTTACAAAACTGCAGTTCTTATTACCTGCATTGAACTTGAAAAACTACTTACACCTTCAACTCACCATGACTTTTCAAGCGGAGAAATATACAATTGCAGCAGTCAACAATACATACACATGTGTCAATGCCTTCATTTTAAAATTTATTTTCCTGAAAAGCACTGTCTCTGCAGTGGATTTGCAGACCTGTGTCATCCTCATTTCTCAGTGTTAGGAAATACATTAGAGAATATTACTGGGTCAAGATGATCTTACTAGGTGATTTAGTATATTCTCCTAGGTTAAAACTACTTCTAACACTTTTTTCACATTGGAGTGGAATGTGAATACTTCCAAGTGTCTCTCTGGTAAATAGGTCTTTTCTTTTTTTTTCCCCCCAGGGATTGTTGACCTTCAGGGACGTGTCAGTAGATTTCTCTCAGGAGGAGTGGGAATACCTGGACCCAGCTCAGCAGCAGTTGTACGTGGATGTGATGTTGGAGAACTACAGGAACCTGGTCTCCGTGGGTGAGAATGAGTTCCTTGCAGAGTTCTAACTCCACCTATAGGGTTTTGATTTTTTGAGTTTAATATCTTTTGTGGGTTATGTTGTGCATGGGATTTTAGATTCTTCCTCTCCAGGAAGAAATTGGAGATAATCTGGTATTGTAAGTAAAGGCTTCATGAACTATGTGAATTAGGAACCCAGTGTCCAAAATTTTACATATTGTCTAGAATAATTAACATGGCTACCAAAACTGTTCTGGAAAGTCATTTTCTAGAATATTCAAACTTTTTAGTGGTCTTCTTACCTGTTTATAAAGTGGATTGGAAATGGGAGCATCTCTTAGCAGAACTCATGTTTCTTTTTTTCTATAAGCAGGTCTTATTTTCACTAAGTCAGTCCTGGTCACCTTTTTGGAGCAATTGAAAGAGTGCTGGGTAGTGCACAGAAAAAGGACACCATCTGCCCACTCAGGTAAGTGTGGATGGGAGAGTAGATGACACAGTGAAGGGCCCAAAGACCCCTGAGGATGTTGGATTTTATCATGTGATTTGGGAAGCTGTGCTTCAGTGGAAAGGATTTAGAGAAGCCTGGGTTTATTTCTGTTACTATTGTCTAGAGATAGGTCATGTCCAACAGTATCCTATCTCCTACATCCTCTCACTACTTTGTTCGTACTCCATTGACCTCTGTCATCCTACTAGGGTTTGGGGCAAAAGTCCTCCCCTTGGACTGTCATGACCACCATGGTCTGGCTCCTCTCCAGTTGCTATGGGGACCTGGCAATATTGGTGCACTTTGCTGACAAAATGTACGTTAAGCCTCTTTTTTTAAAGTTCTGTTTCTGTCTGATGAAAGGAGTTTATGAAGGATGTAGTTGAGGCCCTGGAAATTGTTACAGAAATCCTACGACCCCTGGTGACAGATGCCATGTTTTCTGGTGTAAAATTTCTCATCCTATGGAGGCTTCAAAGAAGAGCCTAGGGAGTTTACACTGAGTGATTTTATTATGGTACAATACTTTTGTCAGAATGTGAAAATCTGGTTTTGGGTTTCATTTCAAAACATCTTTTCGCTTTGTATGAACTAAATAAGAAATTTCTAGTCTGTATATTTTGATTCCTACGTATTAGTTTATCTCATAGAGTTCTTCAATAAGTTAGTGCTGTAGGCAACCTTCAACACAGCCAACCAGGTAGGGAATTGTCTGTTTTTACCTGATTTCTTCATTAGTATAATTTTCTCTTCTCTCTTGTGTATTCCAAAGCTACCCAGGACTGTGTCTGATGTTTTTACTTTCTGATTAGACCTTTGTCATATCTGTGCTGGCCCTTTTAAAGAGAGACTGTCACTCCAGCACCTCTCAGTCTCAGCTACAATTCCCAGTAGTGTCCTATCATGTTATTTTTTTATGGTAGGTTCCCCAAATTTAGTTGACTTTTTGGTTTTTATTTATATATTAGGAAAATGAGTGATAGTTTTCAGCTCACACACTGAAAACAGGTAGTACTTAATCGAAATACAGATAAGCCATATATGTCAATTGCCGTTTAACTTATGTGCCAGATGTGTGGTTTTTACCCTACTTTGTTCATACCTTGTTTCTTTCTGTGCGTGCTTAATGGTCAATGGTTGTTCTGTCCTGTGTAGTTATAAAAATAATCTAAATTTTATATCTACCCGTTCATGGATGAATTTATATTTTGCTTATGCCCAATTAAAGCTATTCTATATTGACAAATTTTGAAAAGTTTTATAACTATCTCTTTTAGATATTTTTTATTCAAAATTTTAATAAACCATGTGAGTAAAAGCTACCATCTTACCCATTTTTAACTGTACAGTCCAGTTGTATTAAATGTAGTTTCTTTGTTGGGCATCTGATCTCTCGCAACATCTATCTTGAAGAATTGTCTCATTATCATTAAGCCACCACTTCCTTATTTGCTTTATAACCAAGGCCCAGGTGACTACCTTTTCTTTCTTTCCTATGAGATCAGATTTATTAGATTACTCACCAAAGTGGAATCCTGGTAGTGTCTGTTTATGATGATGTGCTTCACTTAAAAAAGTGTCCTCAGTGTCTGTTGTTGTGTGCTCAGGTTATACGGTGTTTTTCTGTATCTTGGCAGGGCATTACCCCATTGTATGTATTCACTAACTTTTAACATCTCTTATTTATCCATACAGGCTGTTGTGGCTCATGGTGCAATTGACATAGGTGTGCATGTGTCTTTTGCAGATCCTCCTTCGAACTTTTTTTGATAAATACCCAGAAGTATTTATCAAAATACCCAGAAGTATTTAATGGAATTAAAATGCAATACTATTTTTACTTTTTTGAGAAATCCCCTTTCTTGTTATTCATACTGTTGGCACCAATTTATCTTTCATTCAACCATGTATAGTGTCCAGTTTCTGTACTTTTTTGGAAACCCATGATACTGTTTGTTTCATTGATACTGGTCATCCTAATTGTTCTGGAGAGATATATTTTTGTGTGTATAATTTTTATGGAGAATGTGAGCTTTTTTTTCTGGATGAGCGTAAAGAACCATGCGAGAGACCTGAGCACAGGTACTTCAAAGAAGGTGTGTGAACAACTTTTTCATGGTAGTTTGTTTTAGAGCAAAATTATATAGAAATTAATAAAAATTTTCAAATGCATAACCTCCTCCCATTCTCAACCTGCCCCACAGGAGTGGTACACTTGTGATGTGTGTGAACCTACATTGGCACTTCCTGATCACCCAAAGTTTTAATTGAGCTTAGGGTTTACTACTGAGTTGTATGCTCTATGGAATTCAAATATTTATGATGACATGTGTCCACCATTTCATTGTCATGCAGACTAGTTTCTCATCCCTAATATTCTCTTTGCTCTTTCTTTATCTCGTCCCCTAAATGTTTTCACCATTTATCTTTTCATTGTTCCTCTCATTTCTCAGAATTTTGTTTTTTATATTTCATTTGTTGTTTTAACAAAAGAGAGAAAGAGAAGGAGATAGAATCATTGATTTTTTTTGTTTCGCTTATTTAAGCAATTACAGAGATAGAAGCATTGATTTTTTGTTCGTTTTTTTTTTTTAAGATTTTATTTATTATTTTCAGAGAGAGGGGAAGGGGGAGAGGCAGAGAGAGACATTAATGTAAGGTTGCCATTCACCTGCCTCCACCTATGGACCTGGCTGGAGACCTGGTTTGCAACCTGGTTCTGTGCTCTGGCTGGGAATCGAACCAGCGACCTTTGGTTTTGCAGGCCGGTGCCTTATCCACTGAGCCATCAGCCGGGGCTGTTCCAGTTCTTTAGGCAATTATAGTTGAATCTTGTACATGTCCTAATTGTTGGCTACACCTGCAACCTTGGCATATTGGCATGATGCTCTAACCAACTGAGCACCTACTCATACAGATTAAATTATTTCTCTTAATTTTATGTATCTAGGTTTTCTTCATGTCTTTCCATGACTTGGTATATTATTTGTAGCACTTAATATTTTATGGTATGTGTTTTCATTTACCTACTCACCTATTGACAGATATCTTCGTTACTTCCAATTTTTAGAAATTACGAATGAAGCTTTGATCAATACTTCCTTGTAGGCTTCTATTTAGGTGAAAGTTTTTGGCTCTTAGATTAAATACGAAGGAGCAGGATTACTGGATCATGTAAGAAGTGTATATTTAGTTTTGTGAGAACCTCCCAGCCTCCAGGGGCAGTGCCATTTTAGACATTCACCAGCAGTGAAAGAAAACTTCCAGTTGCTTCACATAAATAACAGCATTTGCTGCTGTTAGTGTTCTGGATTCTGAAATGCTCAATGTTCTTTTTGTTTTGTTGTCATTTTTTAATGTGCATTGCCTTATAACATAGGATGTGGATGGCCATATTAGATACTATTTTTATTAGGTTATATTTATTTGTTTTTGGAGAAGGGCAAGGGAGAGATAAAGGAAAGGAGAGAAACAGCAGAGTGAGAGAGAAACATTGATCTGTTGCCCCATCTAGATGCCCTGTTTAGCACCAAACCTGCAGTCTGGGAATTGAAACTTATATTTTGCTCTGTAGTATTGAAGCACAGCCCACTGAGTCATGCTAGTCAGGGCCAGATACTAATTTTTTATCTATGTATGTTTTTTAGCGTGCTTTCACTGATGGTGTTTGGCCCATTTTAGTAAGGTTTGTTCTTTTGTCACAGTTGATTCATTAACAGTTGCCAACCTGATATGTATCTGGTGCTATTTTTCGGTGGTCTCGTTGACATTTCATGATGGTGACTGATGCAGCAGTGCTTTTCATATGTCTGTGGACCAACTTTAGGTTCTCTTCAGAGGAAAATGTGTTCAAGTCCCCTGCCCATTTTTCTACAGGATTGTGTTTTTTCTTTGGTGTTGTGTAAATTCCTTGCATATTTTGGGCATTTAGCACTATTGGATATAGTCCCCAACTTTGTAGTTTGGGTTTTCATTTTCTTCATGGTGTCCTGTGTAAACACTTATTTTCTTACAGTCTCATTGTTTTTCTTGTTTTTGTTTTCTCTGAGGTATATGCAAATAAATAACTATTTCTGAGAGTGATGGCATAGTTTATTGACTTATCTTTTCTTCTAGTGTTTTGTTAGGTTCAGGTCTTACATTTTAGGTTTTTTTTTTAAGGTTTTATTTATTATTTCTAGAGAGAAAGGAAGGGAGAGAGGCAGAAAGGGAGAGAAACATCAATGTATGGTTGCCTTTCACCTGTCTGGTCCTTTCCAAGGACCTGGCTGGAGACCTGACTTGCAACCTGGTAATGTGCCCTGGCTGGGGAATCGAACCAGCAACCTTTGGGTTTGCAGGCCAGCATCTTATCCACTGTGCTACCAGCCAGGGCACATTTTAGTGTTTTTTTGTTTGTTTGTTTGTTTTTAATTTTATTGTTGTTGTATTATATCCATACCCTTTTTGCTCCCCTCTGTCCCCCTCCCCACCCACCCATTCCCCCCAAAGTCAATCCCACCTGTTGTCCATGTCCATGGTTCCTTTATACTAGGTTCTTGTCTAAGATGCTCCCCTTTCTTGCCTCTGCCTCCCCCCTCCCCGCAACCCCATTCCTCCTAACCTCTGAAGGCCTATTCATTGTATTCATATATTTGGTTCTGTTTTGCTTGTTGTTAGTTTTGCTCATTATTGTCCCATAATGGGTGAGATCATATGATATTTGTCCTTCACTGACTGGCTTATTTCACTAAGCATAATACTCTCCAGTTCCATCCATGTTGTTGCAAAGGGTACAAGTTCCTTCTTTCTTTCTGCTATATAG
>PVIW01008604.1:0-59374 GCA_004026585.1 Noctilio leporinus
GCCTAGTTTCAGGAGGGACATATCCTGATATGAAATTGTTTTCTGTCTGCTTAGCCTGACACACACTCCTTCTGCCAACTATGGTTTGCTTTAAGATGAGAACATTGTATGTGTAGTGTGAACCTCCACTGCTTGTACCCAACTGACTCTGTGAATGATTTCCCAACCAGGAAACTTTATCAACCTGTTTTTCCACCCCTCTGGAAGCTTCAGCCCTCTCACCTAATTCAGCGGAAACGTAACACCCCTGGAGCTGGTCGGGTGGTTGAGGGGATTGAATTGGGGGAGTGCACGGATCGTGCGTAAGGGTTGTGTGTGGCAAGTGCTCATGAAATGTTGGTGGGTAGGGTTAATTTTGTTAGACACGTGAACGTATCCTAGCTGTACATAGTTTGATGGGAAAGAGCATTGAGATTAATCAACAAAACAAAATAAAAATAAGCAGCATTAAGAGTAAAAAATTGACAAACCTTCTTGTGGTTTAGTCACAATAGGAATTGTGGGTATTGTGCAATGATGAATAGTAGTTTATTTTTTATTCATTTTAAAAATATAATTTATTTTTTGAGAGAGGAGAAGAGAGGGAGAAAGAGAGGGAGAGAAACAGCAGTGTGTGGTTGCCTCTTGCACACCCCTAAATGCTGGCCTGGTGCACAACCCAGGCCTGTGCCCTGACTGGGAATCAAACTGGCGACCCCTTGGTTCGCAGGCCAGCACTCAGTCCACTTATTCGTACACCAGCCTGGGTATGAACAGTCATTTAAATATAACTGAAGTTATGTAAGTGCCAACATCCATGATGTTACTAAAGCTACAGGAGGCTCAATGGCAAATACAAGTTCTGAGTCTCAGGGGAGCTCATGCATGGCATTGGGTCTTTAGGATGTGCTGCTGGCAGTGCTGTGAGCAAAGTTCTCTTTAAATAGCTCAGTGAACTAACGTTGGGTCACGTAATTGTTCTGTTTTTCCTTCTGTTCTCATTAAAGTAAAGCATTTCCAGATAACCATGTAGTTTCATCCCAAAGGCGCTTGCTTTTTGTTTTTTCTCCCCAGACTCAGGAAATGACCTCCAACTTAGACCTGAACAGCCCGTTGAACAACGAGGCACTGGAGGGCTTCGATGAGATGCGGGTGGAGCTGGACCAGCTGGAGGTGCGGGAGAAGCAGCTTCAGGAGCGCATACAGCAGCTGGACAGAGAAAACCAGGAGCTGAGGGCAGTTGTCAGCTCGCAGGGAGAGCAGCTGCAGAGGGAGAAGGAGAGGGGTCTCGCCGCAGCCCAGGACGGCGTTCGCGACTCTTGTGTGACGGCCGAGCTGCAGAAGCAGTGGGAGATCGCCCAGGCCACACAGCACACGGTGCAGGAGCTACAGAAGTGCCTGCAGGCCCTGGAGCTGGGCACCAGGAAGGAGGAGGAAGAGGGTGGCCACCCAGCCCTGCAGCAGCTGGAGTCCAAGCTACAGCTCCTCACACAGGAGCTGGCGGCCACCCGGGACTCGCTGGGCAGGAATAACCAGCTTTTAGCTCATGTCCCAGATCCGCCAGGCACGGCTGGGCAGAAGGAGGATGTGGCACTGGATTCGAAGGGGCAGCAAGAGCTCGATCGCAGTGGCTCGGCCCGGGAGATCCAGGAGCTGGGGGAGAAGCTTCGGGCTCTAGAGCAGGAGAGCACCCAGGTCCAGCAGCTCAACAGGCAGCAGAGTGCCCAGCTGGGGCAGCTGGCCCATGCGCTGCAGCTGAAGGAAGAGATGCAGTCCGGCCTGGAGCAGGATATGGCCTCCCTCCAGGATGACTTGTCCGAGAAGAAAAAGGAGGCATCCCAGCTCCGGAGACAGCTGCAGGAGGCGCTGGCCCACATGAGCTGTATGGAGGAAGAGCTAGCAGAGGCGAGGAAGTTGGAGAAGCAGCATCGACAGGAGAAAGAGCTGCTGCAGCGAGAGGCCACGTCCCTGGTGTGGCAGCTGCAGCACCTGGAGACGCATCTGGCACAGGTGAGCCAGCACGTAAGTGACTTAGAGGGCCAGAATAAGCAGCTCATCCGAGACAGAGACCACCTTAGCGAGAAGGTGGGGGCGCTGGAGCGGCTTGCGGGGCAGCCGGGCCCCGGCCTGCCTGTGGCGGGGGCGCACGGTGCGGCTCCAGCCCTGCAGGACCCCACCCTGCAGCAGGCTGTGGAGACGTCAGCGGGACAGAGAGGCCCACAGGAACAGGAGGGACCGATGGATGAGACCCAGATGCAGCGGAGCAGCCAGGAGGAGCTGCAGCAGGCCAACAGGGAGTTGGAGAAGGAGCTGCAGAGCGTGGTAGCACGCAACCAGCTCCTGGAGAGCAAGCTGCAGGCCCTGCAGGCCGATTACCAGGCACTGCAGCAGCGGGAGGCAGCCATCCAGGCCTCCCTGGCTTCCCTGGAGTCCAAGCAAGCCAGCATCCGGCACATGGGTGACCAGATGGAGGCCAGCCTCCTGGCTGTGAAGAAGGCCAAGGAGACCGTGAGGGCCCAGGTGAGAGAGAAGGAGGCCGAGTGCCAGCAGCTGCGGGAGCAGGTGGAGCAGGGCCGGCTGCTCGCAGAGGCCAGGGAGGCAGAGTTCAGGGCTTTGGAGAGCCGGTGCCAACAGCAGATCCAGCTGATTGAAACTCTCACAGCAGAAAAAGGCCCAGGTGGGCTCAGCCCACCTCTAGAAAACACTTCCCAGGAACCAGCTGCCCAGCTGGCCCTGTCGCAGGCACAGCTGGAGGTCCACCAGGCGGAGGCTCGGCGAGTGCAGGCTGAAATGTCGGACCTCCAGGCCAAGCTCCATGCAGCCCTGGGTGAGCACGAGAAGGTGCAGAGCCAGCTGAGTGTGACCGAGGCAGCTCTGCAGGAGCACAAGGCCCTTGCGCAGCAACTGAAGGAGCAGAATGAAGCCCTCAACAGGGCCCACGTCCAGGAGCTGCTTCAGTGCTCCGAGCAAGAAGGGGCCCTGAGGGAGGAGAGGGCCCAGGAGGCCCATCTGAGGATGGAGGAGCTCCATGCTCTGCGGGAGGAGCTGTCCCAGGCCAAATGCAGCTCCCAGGAAGCCCACCTGGAACACGCCGAGCTGCAGGAGCAGCTGCATCGGGCCAACACGGACACTGCCGAGCTCGGCGTTCAGGTCTGCGCACTGACTGCAGAAAAAGAGCGGGTGGCCGGAGAGTTGGCTCGCACAGTCCAGGAGCTCCGGGAGGCCAAAGAGGTGGCCTCCAGGGAGCAAGCAGGCCTGCAGCAGCAGGTGGCGGGGCTGCAGCGGGAGAAGAAGAGCTTGCAACAGAAGCTGCGGGGGGCCGAGGAGGCAGCCAGCTTGCTGCCTAGCCTGCAGAACCAGCTGGCCCAGGCCGAGCAGCGGGCCCAGAGCCTCCAGGAGAGCATCCACCAGGAGCTCAACACCCTCAAGTTCCAGATGAGCGCCGAGATCATGGACTACCAGCGTAAACTTAAGGTAACCCTAGCCTCGCCCACCGGACTGCACCTGTCTCCTGCAGCGGGGCCTGGTGGGTTCATGAGGGTATAGGTTGCGCCATCAGCCATGTGGCACATGGGGGCCCAAGAACGTCCTATGGGCCCAGACGCACAGGCTCCCTCCCATTCTGCTGTCAGCAGCCTCTCTGCAGCTGTGTACTGGGGGTGCAACCCTGCGGGGCGTGCCTCAGCTCAGAAGTCTAAACTCAAAGCCATTGCAGGCAAGTTTGACTCACACAGAATTTTTTTTTTTTTTAAGGTTTTATTTCATTATTTTTAGGAAGAGGGGAAGGGAGAGAGGCAGAGGGAGAGAGACATCAATGTATGGTTGCTTTTCACCTGCCTCCAGCCACAGATCTGACTGGAGATCTGGCTTGCAACCTGGTCATGTGCCCTGGCTGGGGAATCGACCTTTGGGTTTGCAGTTCAGCACTTTACCCACTGTGCTACCAGCCAGGGCTAGAATTTTTTTTTTTTTTTTTTTTGGATAAGTAGTCAATACTTAAAGAGCAGGATGTTTACAAATTCAGTTTGGGTTCTTCTTTTGAAATCTTGAGAGATCTTAAAACCTGTGCTCTTGGCCCCGTGTGACAGCAGTCGGCAGGAACTGGATGGGGGCTGCCCAAATGAAAGGAGACCGGTATCATCTGGTATTTTCCTGTGATCCTCGATGTATGTAGTTATGCAGCCGTTTTGGGCATGTGCGTTTGAGACCCCTGCAGTAGCCTCTGGGCCGTACTGGAAAATGCCAGCACAGCAGTTCCTGGCTATCCCAGTCCTGCCTGTCCCTTCGGGCGCTATCCTGGTAGCAAGGGCAGGTGGAGGGAACTGACTCAGTTAGTTCTCACAAGGCCCTTGGAGTAGATGAGAACAGCAGTTACATGTGCCTCTGATCCTGCACAAGGGAAAGGAGTTAAGAGTGAGGGCAGCTTTGCTTTCCATTGCTGATCATCTGTTTGTTTGTATCCAGGTCTGTGCACGCTCCTAATGCTCTGCTCTTAGGCAGCTCTTTCTGTTGATTGCCTCCTACCCTGTTACCCCTTCCCATCCCAGTGCCATGTGGCGCAGAGGCCACTTTTTCCCTTGCAGAGATGAAATTCTAAGTTTGGGGCCCAAGCTAAGTCTCTTAGTTAACTTGAAAAGATTTTGTTACCGGTGAGGCCAGGCTCGAAGCTTATTGAGTTTTGGGGAAAGGGAGAGAGGTAGCTCGTTTTTACCCACTTGGGGGCTGTGGCTGCAGGAGTCCCAGAGGAAGGACCCCACTTCTGTGATCCATTTCCCTTCCCCTCCAGATGGCCAGTGAAGAGTGCAGCAGCCTCAGGGGCCAGCTCGAGGAGCGAGGCCGGCAGCTGCAGGACGCCACAGAGGCAGTGGGGAAGCTGGAGGTAGGCCTGGCCCGGGGGTGCGCTTCCAGAAGCCGTGCAGAGCGGCCGGCCACCTAGCCGCGGGAGGCCAGTGCGGTGCCCTCTGCCTGCTCTCCCACTCCCAGTGTGTGCACCTGTCAGGGGGAGGGGTCTTCTGCTGTGGTTTCCGCTGGACCACTGAAGGGGCTCCCTGTGGGACTTCCTTCCAGCTCCCCACCTGAAACTCTCATCAGTTCACTTTTGCAGACACCCGAGTTTTGTACCAGGGTCCCTTTCCACTCCCTGCACACCTGGCTAGAGCTGCCAAATGTGTTTTTCATGCAGCCTTGTGGAAAGATCAGTGGTGCCTCTTAGTTATCTCTGCAGACATTCTCTAGGCCGGTGATTCTGAACTGAGCAGGAACAGGGCTGGCGCTGAAACCACCATCTCCAGTGACATATTCAGCTGAACGCTGCTCCCTGCCACCCCCCCACCCACCCCCGGAGATGCAATACCTGCCCCACCGTCAACCACCACCACCAGTTGCAGTTGCTACTTGAGGGACATACTAAAGTTGGGGTGTGTCGCACTCCACAAATGGAGAACAAGGGTTCTTGGTTTCTTGATCTTAAAAACAAACAAAAGCCCCTGCAGTTAGAGGTGACCAGCCAGCTGGGGTGGAGAGCACAGCAGTCACCGGCTGGTGTCTGGCACATGCTTTTGAGGGCTGAGTGCCTTCTCCATGGTGTCCTATGCCAGGCCGCCCAGGCAGACACGGGAGAGAAGCTGAGCCGCGCCAGCAGGCACCTCTCGGAGTGCCAGGCCGCCGTGCTGAGGAAGGACGAGGAGGGGGCTGTGCTGCGCCACAGCCTGGACAGGTTAGTTCCAGCCCATCCCCACGCCAGGGGTCTTCAGGGACGAGAGTGCTGGGTGCAACTGAGAAAGCAGCTCTCCCGGGAAGTTGAAGAAGCCCTTTTCCAAGCAGAGCTGTGGGCCCGGGGAGTGGTGTGCCAGCAGCGTTGCACGGAGCCCGGCCGGCCGCTGCCTCAGCCCTGCAGCAGCCGGGCCCCTCCTGGCCCCACGTGCTCTTCTCTGGCAGGCGGATTGCAGTTCGGTAATGGTGTGTTTCGGGAAAACCAACAAGTCAGAGTTGGACATGGGAACGTTCATGATAACAGCAAACACTTTCAAAATGCCTAAAATGGAGCAGGCGCTGTTTTTAAATTCTTTGCATCTAGTTGCCCAGTTGCTCCTCCCAACAGTGTGATGAGGTGGGTGTTATGAAGAACGAGAGGCTCAGGAGAGTGCCCTCCCAGGTCAGACAGTGTGTTAGCGACAGTCATCTGGTTCCGGAGTCTGTTTTCTCGACCAATACCCTAAAAATGTAGACAGTTTTGTATCCTGTGTGACTGACTGTAGGGTGCGGGGCAATGCTTTCCCGCTGTGGATGTGAAGTGAGGGCTTACTCGTATCCGCTGTGTTAGGTGTGGAGTCACCCCAGCACCTTCCGCTGGGCTCCCAGTGCAGATGGAGTGCCTGCCGTGTGCCCAGCACCGTGCTCTGTGTGCAGTTAGAGACTCACGGAAGACTCCTCCGTCCTCTGTGCGGTCACCCCCAGAAAGCCATTCTCCTCTGTCCTTCCTGTCCGGACTCTTCTCTTCCAAACAGCCCCCATCATTAGCCCCTGATGATTGGCCTACGGGCTCCTCTCACAGCCTCAGTGCCTGCCCAGAGTCTGCCTCAACCTGGGGTGCCCCGAATGATCTACGACACTGCTTTCCCAGGATGCCCCTTATATCTAGTGGCGGGAGAAGGTGAAGAGTTCGGGCATGTGAGGGGGGTCATCAAGGCTAGAGGAATGCGTCAGTTATGAGCAGGTAGAGAGTGCCAAGAAGTGCCTTCACTCTGAAGGGGGAAAGATGGGGAGGGCAGTGGGACCCCTCATTAGAGGCCTGGGTGAGTACAGAGGTCCAGAGCAAGCAAGAAGGAGCTGGTAATCAGGAAAACACCCCCCTTCCTCCAGGACCCAAAAGGAACTAGAAAAGGCCACAGCAAAAATCCAAGAGTATTGCGACAAACTCTGCCAGGAGGTGACAAACCGGGAGAAGAATGACCAGAAGCTGCTGGCTGACCTGGATGACCTGACTAGAACCAAGAAGTACCTGGAGGAACGGCTGATAGAGCTGCTCAGGTGAGCGTGGAGCTAGATGGGTGGGTGGGGTTTTCTCGCAAACTCAGCTGGTCTTTAAAGAAAGTTCTTTAAAGGACTCTTCAGGGAGAAATGCCCCTCCCCCTACCCTACCTGCTAGCATTCTGTTGTTAAACCCCCCCCAACCCCCACACCACACCCTCACTCACACTCACTCTGGTGGACAGGCCATGCTCAGGCCCTCGGCAACCTTGTAAGAGTGGGTCTCAGCGTTCCCTCTAGTGCCTGCCCGGCTTGTGTTTTCAGAATCTGTGTGCTTAGCACACCTTCCCCAGTACCAGGGTTTGCAGACTGCGGTGCAGGGAGCAGGTGCAGATGTGTGGGCCAGGCAGGGGAGCTTTGAGAAACGAAGGCACTGTGCTGTCTTCGGCTCATCGTTGGCCACATGGCATCAAGCCCAGAGGAGCCACCTCAATTCTTAGAAGGTGGAAGTCTTGCTTTGTGTGTGTGTGTGTGTGTGTGTGTGTGTGAGATTGTCCTAACTTTTAAACACTGGCAAGTCATTAAAATTCTTAGAATTTTTTTCACATGGAAAATTTTAAATATACAAAAATGAAATGGCATAATCCACCCCGTGTTTGTTACCCATCTTCTACATTACTCAGTTCATGGCCCATCCTGATTCATACTGCATCCCACCCATTGCCCCACCTCTCCGGATTATTTTGAAGCAAATCCCAGATATCGCTTCATCCTTAAATGTTTTAGTACTTACCTCTCCGTTTAAAACAACCATAATATCATTACCACACTTAAAAATTAACTATATTCCTAACAGCGTCAAGTTTCCTAGTTGGTTTAACATTTTTTTCCCAATTGCATTATAATTTTTTTCTAAGGATCTAAATTAGACCTGCGCATTGCACGGTGATATCTTTCTTAGATCTCTCTAGTCTGTGGATTTCCCCACCATCTCTCCTAACTATTTTTTTCTTTGCAACTTACCTTTGTAAAGCCAGGTCATTTATACGGTACAGTTTCCAATGGTCTAGATGTCACGGTAACGTGTTTTTCCCAGCTTTGTTTTTCCTATCAATTGATAGTTTGAGCAGGGCTTCTCAACCCAGACTGTATGTTAGCATCATGGGGGAAACTATTAAAAAGACACGTCCAGGCCCCACCCAGACCACCCCAGTTGGAGTTTGCAGGAGGGGGTCCAGACATCAGTGAGCCAGAGCTGAAACCACTGCTCTGGTGCAGGCTCACACTTCCGGCTGGCCTAGGATTGGCTGGCAGTTTGGGGTCTTCCTTCAAGATCCATGTTGACCCACTGAGCCCAGTCTTTGAATATGAGCAGCCATAGATGAGCAACACTAGACCAGATATTTTATTTGGCATTGCAAAATGGTGCTACCAAAGTAGGTGTTAAAAAGCTTTGCCCCCATGTCATCAGTTTGCAGACTTGGAATCAGGCCCTTGGCCTCTGAGTGCAGACGTTCCCCGAGGTGTATGGTGGAAAAGCCCAGGTCCGTAGCATCCCCTGTCCCCAGGGTGGGGTGCCTGGGGATGGACACCCAGCACACAGCTGGGAGAAACGCTGGTCCAAAGGTTGCATCTTCCTGCTTCCTGACAGTTTCATGTGGGCTTAAAAAGCCAGTCAAGTCCATGTTCCTGCTTTTGGATTTAGGGGGACAGTCTGGAGTTGATGTGGATTCCCTGGCTGGTGATGGGACTAGTTTCCCTTAGGACCAGTGGTTCTGGTGATGGTCGTCCGGGACGGAAGTGCTGCTGTGCCCATTAAACCTCAGGATGGTGACTGGGGTTCCTCCAGGAAAGAATGAACTCTTCCCATGTCGGAAGCCATAAGCCCGGAAGATGACCATTAGCAGCAGTAGGAAGTCGGTTCACATCTACCTCTTGGTGTGTTGGGCCTGTGTGGACACTGCCTTTCTGAAGAGCCTCCACGTCTTCCACACTGGCTTGCCAAAGGGATGTCCATCTCGGGGGGCTGGCGGGGATGAGCCTCCCACCGGACTTTCAGGCTGGGAATCTGTGGTCCGCTGCAACGATTAGTTGTTACTTGAACCATAAAAGCAGAAAGGCCCTGAGCACATTTGAGATTTGAGTGGCAGTGTGTTCGTGGCCCCTGGGTTCACAGCACAGATGGGCACGGCATCATGGTAGCACGTTGTAACTTGGACTCACGGTGGCTTAGGCGCTGTCCGTTAGATATCTGAGCAGCGTGTCACCCTTGTCCATGCTGGCCACTCTCTGCAGTTGCCAGAGCCTGTATTTACGTCTGAGGCTACCGCTCTGCCTTCACGTGTGGTGCGGGTTAGGGGCCTGCATGGTGGGAGGGTCCTCCTGACTCTGGGGCTGGCGTGGGGTAACAGAAGACCTAGGGTGGGACATGTTTCCAAGGTAAAAGTGAATTTTTCTTCTGTGTCTTGGGAAATTTGGAGTCACCCTTTTAAAATGAATCAGGGCACTGGCTGGTAGCACAGTGGATAAGGTGCCGGCCTGCGAACCCAAAAGTCCCCAGCCAGGGCACATAACCAGGTTGCAAGCCAGGTCTCCAGCCAGATCTGTGGCTGGGGGCAGGTGAAAGGCAACCATACATGGATGTCTCTCTGTTTCTCTCCCTCTCTGCCTCTCTCCCTTCCTCTCTTTCTGGAAATAATAAATAAACTTTTTAAAAAGGGGGGCATTCCTTTTAAATAAATAAAACAAATCAGGGATAATTCTATTGTTTTCACGGGTTCTTTCTTTTTTTCTGGTGTGCCTTTGTCGCAGGGACAAGGATGCTCTGTGGCAGAAGTCAGATGCCCTGGAGTTCCAGCAGAAGCTCAGCGCAGAGAAGCTGCTGGGGGACGCGGAGGCCAACCACTGCTTCGACTGCAAGCGGGAGTTCAGCTGGATGGCGCGGCGGCACCACTGCAGGTCAGCGGCGGCACCGGCCCGCACCCACCCCGCGGGGACTGCCGCCTGCAGAGAGCACAGCTGTTTGGGTTGGAAGGGAACTGGGAGAGGAGGGTGTATTCAGCAGGGCAATAGCAGGGCAGTCGGGACCCCAAAGGGAAAGAGTTCGGTACAGGCTGAACTGTGTGGGTAGAGTTAAGGGGACCCATAAGGATGTGGGGGACCAAGAGACCCGCAGGCCTGGGCTTGCCCTCGGCCTGCAGGGGCCAGAAGGGAAATGGTGATGTTTGAATGCAAGGAGAGTAGAGGCTGAGGCTTCTCTGGAGGACCACAGAGAACAAAGACCCGCGAGGACCCGCAGAAGGGTAGGCAAAAAGGAATCAGGTTGTGGCCAGAATGGAGGGGAGGGTCTGTGGTCTCTCCGGGTGTCGGCTGTACCCGAATCCTAGTGTCAGAGAAAGAAGTCTTGACCACACACTTCATCCCCCAGCCTCCCATGACCTTAGGAAATGAAACATTCTCTCCCTGAGATTACTAGGACGGCTCTTTTGGAATCTTTTCAAGTGGGCCGTAGAGTCACACTCCGAAGTGGGGCAGAGCCAGGTGTGACTCAAGCCCCTGGTGTCTGGAGCCCAGCACAGAGTTCCAGTGCTGAGCGATCGCAGGCACATAGCACCTTGTCCTCACGACCCCTGCTTGTTTGGTCCCCAGGCTGTGTGGCCGCAGCTTCTGTTACTACTGCTGCAACAACTACGCTGTGATCAAGGCCGGGGGCAAGAAGGAGCGCTGCTGCCGAGCCTGCTTCCGGAAGCTCAGCGAGGGCCGGGGCTCCCCCGACAGCACCAGCTCGGGCACCAGCCAGGGGCAGCCCAGCCCTGCCCTGTCACCAGCCCACGCAGGGCTCCAGGCCACCAGAGGCCAAGGTCAGGCTCCTGCTGCCACCCCTGGTGTCCCATAGGTGCCACACCCTCTCACACATGCGCACCACTACCCCGTCTTGGCTGCTTAGCCGTGGCATTAAAGGGGTGCTAAAAATGGAGTGCCGTCCGCTGGGGACTTTCTTTCTGACGTAATCAGGATTGAACGAAAATTGAAAAGGGAATAACTTTCTCCTGGTATGATTCAGTGTGGTGAACATACGGTCTCTGTCCCCGTTAGCTGACACACTACCAGTGGACTGGACCCCACACTTGGGAGACACTGCCCCCCACAGCACGGCCCCCACGGCCCGCCCTCTCTAGAGCCGCCAAGGAGGTTGGCAGGAGCTCCGGTACCCGTGCTGGGCACGGGGAACTGCGCAGGCCGGGAGTGGGCTTTGCACAGCTCTAGTGTTTCTTCAACCTTTTGCTCATTAAAAACTGGTAATTATTGAATTTTGAGAGTCTTTTAGGTATTCTGGATACAAGTTTATTTACAGGTAATGCGTTTTCCAAGTATTTTATCCCAATCTGTAGCTTGTCTTTATTTTCTCAGAGAGCAGTTTAGTTTTGATGGAATTCAGTCCATTCTTATTTTCATGGATCAGTTGTTTTCTTTGTGTACCATATGTGTCTTTGCCGAACCCAAGGATGCAAAGACTTTTCGCTTTTTTCCTAGAAGTTTCATACTATTAGGTTGCATGTTTGAGTCTATGATCCTTTTTCTTTTTAAAGATTTTATTTTTTTTTTAGAGAGGCAGGGAGGGACAAAAGGAGGGAGAGAGCCATCAATGTGAGAGAGAAACATTGATCAGTTGCCTTTCATACGTGTCCTGTCCAGGGCCTGAACCTGCAACCCAGGCCTGGGCCCTGACCAAGAATCGGAGTGGTGACCTTTCGCTTGTGGTAGCCCAACCCACGGAGCCACACTGCTCAGGGCTACAATCCATAACGCGTACATTTTTTGTAAGGTGTAAACTATTAATAGAGGTTCTTTATTTTTCATATTATTTAATTGTTTTACCACCAGTGGCTGGCAGGTATGTTGTCAGTGTGCCGTGCAGTTGCTGTCCCCCTCCCCCAGGTGCTCTCCCTGTCCTGTGCGTAACCTGGTGTTTCTCTTCTCTCCCGATCTGCCTCTGGTCCAGGTGCAAGCGCAGACTTCAGGTCCCCGGACGATACCATGTTTGACATCATCACAGATGAGGAGTTGTGCCAGATACAGGAGTCCGGCTCCTCCTTGCCGGACACACCCACGGAGACCGATTCTCTTGACCCAAACATGGCTGAACAGTGAGTAGCCGTCACCTCCATCTCTTGAATGCGCATGAAATGCCTGGCCTGTGCTTTCTCAGCAGAGGGCCCGGAAGGTGCGGAAGCAGGTTTGGCTGTGTCTGCGTGAGGAGAGGTGCCGCAGCCGTGCTTGGGCTGGGTGCCTCCTGGGGCACCAGGCTCGGGGACTGGTCAGGGTGAGCCTTGTAGGGTTGGGCAGCTGTGGGAATCTTCTTAAACACCAGAGTTCCTTTCTCACAGCTCGGTAGACGAAGTCCAGAGCAGGGTGTGAGCAGTTTGTTTCTCCTGGGGCATCTGTCCGTGGCTCGCCCACCACGACTTTGCCTCCGCCCGTGGCTGCCTGTGCGCGGGCCCCCTGGAGTCTGTGTCCAGCCACCCCCCGTCACCCGGGCACCCCGCAGGTCTCATTTTAACTGAGCTCTTTAAAGGCCTTGTCTCTGAGCGCCGTGCCTCTAAAATATAGGGGTTAGGACATCACCACGAACTTGAGGGGACACTTTCAGCCCAGCAGAGTAACGCCTGCCATGTTCGGCAGCTTGCAGCTCTTCATGTCCCCTCTGTGCTGTGCAGCCGCCAGTCAGGCTGCCCACCAAGGCCACGAGAGAGGAAGCTGGGATTTCGTTTCCCTATCAGGGTAGGTGGAGGGTTCTCTCAGAAGTCCTGTGGCTCCTGAGATGCCTGTCCGGGCCCCAGTGACCTAAAGGCAGTAAACATGTGGGCAGGTCTGTCACCCTGCAGTCTGTGGGGCCCAGGGAACTTCCTGCTACCCATCCTGGGCCGAACCCATCGCCACTGTCCTGTGTTGCTCGGGACTCGGGGCCTGGGCCCCCTAACTCTTCTGACACTGCAGATGACAGCTGATGACCCCCTAGGGCATCCCTTAGTGCTTATTCCCCCCACCCTTGATTTTCTGGGCTAGTTATCTTCCAGCAAGGTTTGTGAGGAGTTTTGCCAAATTTTAAATATATGCAATAACTATACCAAGGGCCACCACACTAAACGTTGGGAGTTGATGCCATGGGACCAATGGGAAAGGCCAGGTTTCCCTCCGTGGCAGCCTGGATGCAGCTTCCTTGGCAAAGCCCAGGCTGTTCAGAAGCTCAGCAAAGAATGGACCTAGCTCCGGGGTCCAGGTGGTCCCTGACGTACCGTCTGTCCAGTTAGGGAGTTTTGTGACACTCTTGCTGACCTGTATTGGAATCCCTATTTTTCTCTTCCTGCCCCTAATTGGGAGGTGGGCTAGACTTGACCTGTCCTATTTGTCACCCAGGGTTTGTGCGGCACAGGCGGTGATGCATTTAATTTCTATGAGGCTCTTGACACAGGAGGTTTTAGGCATAGGTGTCCTCCCCACATCCTGTGCTCCCTTGTTAGAGAGCAACTGAACTTAGCATGTCATGGCCCCATGAGCAAAGCCAGCCTGAACCCTCAGCCCAAGAAAACCCCTGCTCTCTATTACTTCTGGACTTTGAGCCTTTCCTATTCTTCTGGAAACCCCCACCTCAATTCTTCCCTTACTGTATCACCCCTCAGTAACCTTCCCAACTCCTGTGGCCCAGTGGTCCCCAAGGCATGTTCCATTCTGTTAGCGCTAAGTCACTGTGCTGTCACCGACTGGCAGCTTTGCTGACGGTGCCTCAACCACCAGTCAGTGGTAAGTGAGCAGGACTGAGCTTTGGGCCTGGGAGGGCAGCCTGAGGCTGCAGCCTACTTAAGAAAGTGACACCCCTTCCCCCTGCAGCCCTCTTTCCCTCACCTTCCTGTTTCCCAGTAGGAACAAAAGCAGAAGGTGTTCTGACAGCTGACAGTTGTGTGTGTTTGGGTCATGGGGAATCAGGAAGCGGCTCAGGGAAGGAAACTGCCAGTGTGCTGGTCTGCAGCCTGCAAGGCGGATCCGCAGCTGACCAGCAGAGCCTGCTGCCCTGTTTGGGGGTGAAGAGCCAGACATCTGCGTAGGTTAGGGGCCTGCCTCATCACACACCCTCTCGGCGTGTTAGCTAGGGATAGACCCAAGCATGTATGGTAGCTTTTTCTTGATATTTTCTTCCTCCCAAGTTTCAAACCAGTCTGAACACCAGGAGTCCCAAGAAAGTAGTGGAGCTGTAGAATCCAGGATGCGTGCGAACATCTCTGGTAGGAAACTTCGAGAAAGGAATCAGCAAGTCTGAAGTTAGAGGTTGTTCAGGGGGAGTTAAACATAGAGTGAGTCCAGATGCATGGGCTGGAAGGCTGCTCTGTCCAGCACGGTCCCTGGGCCGATAGCTTTTACACGTGGCCTCCCTTGGTCCCTCCCAGGCCTTCGCGGACTGGCATCGTGTCCCCATTGCCCTTGAGGGGAAGGGGCCTAAGCCTCGGGAGGTCGCCAACTCTCCAGGTCAGGTGCTAAGAGAGTCAGAGCCAGGCTGAGAGCCTAGCACGCCTCCCTCCAGGCATGGCTGGAGACCCACAGTGGGGAGCACAGCTCTGTTGGCCAGGTCCCTGTTTCCCCACCTGCACACCAGGGACCTGCCCTCGCCCCCTGCCCCATGGCCGCTCCTCCCACACATACACATTCTCAGGGCTGACAGGTGGCCTGCCTTGCCTCTCCTGATAGCGATGGGACAGGAAGAAGCCCCAAATCCTGACTCTAAGGAAGACCTGGCAGGATGCTGTAGACCTTGGGGCAGCCCCTGTGAGCCTCCTTTCTGCACGTGCTCAGAGCTAGAGACGCCAGTGCAGCGGGAACATAGCCCCTGTGCTCGGGGAAGAAGGTGATGCTCTTCGGAACCCTCCAGGCATGGTTGTATGTTCTCTGCACAGCTACCACCCAGGCCCACCCACCCTGGCTCCTGTCAGGGCTGGGCCTTGGACCCCTCAGCCTCTGCTGCCACCCAGTCATGGCTCCCTGGAGGCCTGGCGGCCACCCCTACTGATGACCAGATGGGCAGACTAGGTGGCAATGAAGAGTTGGAGCTCAGAATTAGATGCCCTTAGTCAGCTCCTGATCTGCCACCAGCAGGTTCCATGGCTGTGGGCCCTGTGTCCCCAAACTCAGTCCCCTCCCCTGTGCAGAAGAGACGGGCCAGCATGCACCCCTAGGGCCCTTAGAATTGGAAAGGAACGGCGTGTACACGCACTGAGCCCAGTGCCTGCCCCCAAGACGCCTTCCCTAGAGGTGCATTGTCTTTGGGATGTTCTGCCTGCGCGGTGGTGTGTGGAGCCGCGCCGTGTGTGTCTGCTGCGGTGCCCGGACCCGGCACCTCATGGCCCACTGTCTCCTCCAAGGAGAACCACTCCAGGTGGTGCTGAGCTACCCACAGACGGTCCGCCCACAGAGCGTGTTTGCTAGAGATTGCTTTAGAGCTGCCGCCTCGGGGTCGGATGTTTTCAGGGGCTGTGGTGAGCTTGTCACCAACCCAGAGATTTGATGCCTGGTACGGATCTCAGAAACCAAATGAACAGGATATGGTGATGATTGAGGTTATAAAGCTTCTTAGCGCGTGGGTTAACCCACTGCGTGCTTGGTTCGGAGAGCCAGCAGGCACGGTGCCCGACAGCTGAGGGACCTCCCGCCCGCTTTCGGGGGAAAGGTTCTTCGCTGGATGGTCACCCTAGCACCGCCGTGGGCTTGTTTCCCCACCTGCAGGGTGGCGTTGGCTGTCCCTGTGAACCGGGTCTGGGCTGCGGAAAGGATGCTGCCTCCACGGAAAAAGGCTGGCGGAGCGCCACAGCCACCCCGGGCCTCAAGTTCTTAGCTCAGCCTCCACCCTCCAGTAGGGGCAGCTTTGGGGTTTTCCTCTCCCACAGCACCGTGTCCTCAGTCCGGGATGCTCTCACAAAGGTCCCCTGGGCCTCTCCTGGGTGGCTCTGGAATCAGGATCACCCTGGGTTTCCAGGGGACAACATGTCCACCTCTGACCTCTACCAAGAGTTGGAAACATGGTTGGGAAGGAGCACTTCCTTTATCTTCAGACCCTGGGGCCACACCCAAGACCGGCAGGACTCAGCCAGGGTCCCAGGCCTCATACAGGATGCACTGGTGGGCATGAGCTGTGGAAGGACCAAGTGGGAGGAACGCTGATCTAAGGGCAGGAACTTGGACTTCGTGTGTAGGTGGAGTGAAGTCAAAACAAAAGCCCCATGACTTACGTGGGCTGTGCCAGTACCCATTGCCAGTAATGGATGGTAGGCCCCTAGGGGAGGAGTTGGGAAGTCCTGTCTGCTCGTAGGTGTTGCAGATAAGGGTCCAGAGAGTGGAGGAGCAGTGCGTGGTGAGGCAGGAGGGTGAAGGAAGGAGATTCAGCCGCGATGCTGTGCCTAGGGACAGGCCAGCAGGTCTCCCAAGCTGTGGAGCTGAGAGAGGGGGCACGTGAAATAGGCCAGGGGTGGGGTATGGACTGGCGGTGCCTCGTCTCCTTTGACTCAGTGAGGCAGGGGGAAGCCAGGGGTCCTTGTAGTTGCCGTGGCCAGGCAGCCCTGGCACGGCGGCTTGGGGTGCACTGTGGTGCCTCGTGAGCTCCCCTGCAGGGAGGACTTGGGAGCCAGTGGCGTGTGGTGAAGAGGGCCTGGGGAGGTGGAGTGGCTTTCCCAGGGACGCACAGAAGGAGAGCTGTCCCGGAGCCCTGCTGCTACCATCGCACCACACAGCTTCCTCCGGGGAACCTGCGGAGAGGCTGCAGGGCCCTGGTTCCCCGTCTCCTCACCTTTGTTTCCCCAGTTAGGGCCTCAGGGACACAGGGGCTCATGCGCCCGCCCCCCCCCCCCCCATCACAAATGCTTAACGTGAAGGTGAATGCACAAAGGGAGATGACAGGAATTCCCCACATTGAAGCAGGTTTAGAGAGGAGAAAAGTCAGCCTCATCATCAGGAGAAAAGCAGGTTTTGTGGTTGACAGTGCGCTCTGTGTGCATGTGGCTCGGGTGCAGTCAGCGTAGCGCCTTGTGGACGCACTGAGGTGCCTTCAGGAAATGGTGGGTGGGTCACACGGGCCCTGCCAGGCCCGCCCTGCGCTGGGCTGGACCAGCGTGCGAGTGGCCGGCACGCCCCTCTGGGAGGTGAGCGGGCCCTCCTGCGCCTCACCAGCCTAGTTCTTCGTTCTTACTTTCCCCAGTTTATTGATAATGTTGGTTTGTGAGGTTGTGTAAGTCTCGTGTACAGTCTGTATATTGCATCGTGTGCTCATCACTCTAAGTCTCGTCTCCTTCTGTCAACGTATACTTGACCCCCTTTACCCTCTTCAGCCACTCCCCCCTCCCCTTACCCTCTGGGAACCACCATACCGTTGTCTGTGTCAATGGGTTTTTTATTACTATTTTTCATCCTTAGCCGAGAATATATTTATTGGTTTTAGAGAAGGAGAAAGGGAGAAAGAAGGAAAGGGAAATACCTGCGTAAGAGAGAAACGTTGATCGGTTGCCTCCCGTACATGCCCTGACTAGGAGATCCCACCCGCCGCCTCGGTATTTGCCCCGACCGACGATCGAGCCTGCAAGCTGGGGGTCTGTGGGAGGATGCTACAGCCACCTGAGCCGCCAGCCAGGGCTTGCTTGTTTCTTGTGTTCATGTGTTGCTTTCTGTTTTATATCTCGCGTAACGAGTGAAATCGTGGTTCTTGCCCTGTTCCACCTGACTTTGCTTAGCAAGGTACTCTCAGGATCCATTCAAATGGCAGTATTGCATCTTTTCTTATGGCTGAACAGTATTGCTGGGTCTTATGGGAAAGAACAGTAAGGTCTACCATTTTGGAGCCCTCCCCACTGTGGGTGTGTTCTGCAGGCATTGCCTCAGGTCCACACCCCCACCCTGGGACGTGGAGGTGGGTCAGGTTACAGTTCATGTTCCACCAAAATGAATGGTGACGAGGTTACCGCCTGGTCTTGCCAGCTAGGGAGGGTCAGAGCTGGGACTTAACTCTGGTCTGTCCTAATCCACAAAACCACACTCCTGCCAATTGTGGCCCACGTCCCCTGTCGTCACCTGGCTCTCCTTGCGTTGGTGAGTCATTTGTGACACACGAACCAAAAAGATAACTTGAAGCCTATTTAAAAGATAGTTAGGATCTCATAAACCTGCACCAGCATCTGACACTTAAAAACCTGCCTCCTCTGTGACCATTGGGGGTGGCGGTAAGCACATGTACCTCACATTTTGGGCAGGAAGTTAGAAGTTAGAAACCACAGTGGAGGGGCTGGTGTTTTGACTGATTCGTTCTATTTCCTTGGCAGAGCAGTGCCCTGAAAGCTTGCCGTTTTAACTCATTTCTTCTGTTCTGAGTCTACAGATAATCTCTTTTGATGTGTTCCAGGCGTACCACATTAAAGTAGAAGGTGCCCAAGGGATAAAAGTAGTTGGGAGACGTTTTTAAAGTTTTATTTTTTAGTCAAAAAAGCCATATGCTGTTTGATATATGTGTGTAAGAATTATACATACATATGTAAATGAGTTGTGTGCGCATGCGTGTGAGAGGCAGAGGCTAATTCGGTTTTTAAATGAGCAAACCTACCAAAGAATCCATCTCAGAAACACTCCTTAGACTCATGATAGCCTTAAACTCTACACAGTTTTCCAGCATTCTAGAAAATTCCCGTGGGCTCCAGTGGGCCACTGGAAATCTCGGCCAACTAATGTCTTGGCCCATTCATCTTCCCTGGTTTTTCTGGGATTACTCACGGAGAACCAAAGTAAAAGTCAAACTCCACAGGGGAGCAGAACGTGACCTCACTTGTGAGGTGGCCAAGGCCAGAGCCACAGGGGCCAGCACTGGTGTGCTTGGCTGCTTTCACTTCCCCTGCCTCCCAGAAGCCAGAAGAACCTCCTCAACTTGGGAGCTCAGCATGTCATGGGCCGTCAGCAGCTCTGTTGGCCATGCTCCCCTTTGGTCTCTGTCTCAGGGAAGGTGAACCTGAGGGTTTTAGAGTCACAATTCTTGGGGATGGAGGAAGGAAAACCCTTACATTTTTTAACCTCCTCTCTGAGCTTTAGCCCTGGATGTTCAAGGAGTGAACAGGTGTGTTCACACCTGAGAGGAAGCATTCTACACTAGCAGCAGCATTCGGTTCTATCACCGGGGAAATGCACATGCTATAAACACAGCCTGCCCCGTTGCACCCAGGGGGCGCGGCCTACAGCTGGAACATGCTGGTGGCCTCCGCATGGAAAGAGGTGGAACGCATCCTGGAAGTATCCTCTGAAACCTTCCGCTCCCTCGAGACTCCCAGGTAAGGGAGGCAGCCGGTATCTTTCACAAACTTCCAGAAGTTCTTTCGGAACTTCAGGCCCACGAAAGCATAGAGCACAGGGTTAAGGCAGACCCGCAGGTAGGCGATGGCCTCAGTTACTATGACGGCGTACTGAAAGCTGGTCGTGTGCCTGAACTGCAGTTGGGTGCTGCGGAGGAGCTTCACGAGGGTGAAGGGCGTCTGGGTCAGCAGGAACAGAGCCACCACCAGGAAGATGATCTTGAGAGACCTGTGTTTCTGGAAGCCTCGGGCATGAAGCAGGATCTTGATGATGACTGAGTAGCAGGCAATCATGGTGAGCAGTGGCAGGAAGAAGCCCAGGGTCATCTGGGTGGCGAGGACCACAGTGGAGATCTTCTCATGGTGGTAACTGCAGGCACACTTGTCCCCACAGTAGACGTCGCCGTAGATGATCTGCGGCAAGGAAACCAGCAGGGAGATCGCCCAGGCAGACAGGCAGATGGCCTTGCCCCAGCTCAGCCGCATGGCCTTCTGGACGTAGGCCTTGTTGGCCTGAGCCACCGCAATGAGGCGGTCCACAGTGATGCAGGTGAGGATGAGCATGGACGTGTAGAAGTTGAGAGTGTAAATGCCCAGCATGGTTTTGCACATGATCTTGCCGAAGACCCACTCATGGGTGCTTGTGTAGATCCAGAAGGGCAGAGTGCAGACAAACACCAGGTCAGCCAGGGGCAAGTTCATCAGCAGCACGTCTGTCAGGCTCTTCAGCTTCTGGTAGAAGATGTAGATGACCAGCACGAGAGAGTTCCCCACCAGGCCACAGATGAGCACCACCACGTACATGCAGGGCAGAAAGATCTTGTTGAAGTGCAGGAAGCGGTCGTGCTCCTGTTTGTTGTTGGAGTTGTTGAAGAACCCATAGTCTTCGTCATACTCATCGTCGGCCATGGTGTCCCTTCTGGTGAACATCTGTGAGTCCAAACACAGAAACTGGATCTAGGGCTGAGGGTTCACACCTCCTGCCCTCCCCAGACCAGCTGTTGCCCACGTTTAGGGGACAAGTAGTCCTGAACCCACCCCTGTTCAGTCGAGACCAGCTCTGCCTAGTACGCTGGAGACAGCCAGTGAAATAGGGAAGCTGCTCAGGCGGGACATTGGAAGACCACTGGTAGGAAAACAGGGCATGGGAAGAAGCATGTGAGCCCAGCACCAGCTTCGTCCCGCATCACCTGTCACAGTTATAACATCCCTTGTTTCCTGAAGGCTTCTTGACTTGCAGGGATCTTTGCTTTTTTCTTTCTTTAACATATTTAAAATCTCTATTTAATAATTCATTTCCAAAGCATTTTCTCTTTTTTGCAAATTATTGTTTTACTTTTTATTGTTCTATTACAGTTGTCCCAATGTTTCCCACAGCATCTCTTTGTCTTTTTTAAGATTTTATTTACTTATTAGAGAGGGAGAATGAAATGTTGCTCGGTTGCCTCCTGCACGCCCCCAGCTGAGGGCCTGGCCCACCACCCAGGCATATGTCCTGACTGGGACCAAACCAGTTTGTAGGATGATGCCCAACCCGCAGAACCACACCAGCCAGGGTTTTGGGCATCTTTTAAAAGGTAGCTTTGCCCCAAAGGAAATACGGCTTTAGCTTTTACCACGAGCAGTTTAGGCTGAGGGGTCCCCTTTAACCAGTGGCAAACCTGGCTGAGATGGGATGGGGGGGGCGGGGTGCTGTGGCCAGCCTTGCAGAGACGCTTGTCCCAAAGCCCGAAAGCTGCCACTCTTGCCTGGGGCTCCCACTCCTTCAAGGCCGACACTTCCCTTTGACCTATAACCCTGCTGAGGACCACAGACAGGGCACAGGAGTGATGTGACCTGTGGTGTGGGCACGGGTTCTTAGCAGCACCAGCCTACTGTCACCGCACACAGTAGCTCACTTCCAGAGACTCGCTGCCCTGCCCTGCCCTGCTGGTATCTCTGGAAGGTTTTCTCTAAACTGAAACGGATATTCTTCCTTGTACATTTCAAAGCTGGAAGGAGGCAAGGTATTTGTTTCGGGAAGGTCAGAATGTCAACTGGCCAGACAAGGGCACATAAAAGGAGCTGCCGTCTCTCTCTCTGATCTACTCGGAGATTTTTTTCCTAACTGGGAACAGCACCTGACCTGGTGCTGCCCTCTCAATCTCCCCTGTGAGCAAAGCACCTTTCTCTGCCAGGGAGAACCTCGCCCTTGAAGGCTGAGCCGATTCAGTGAAAGGTCCTGCTCCTGGACCACAAGTGTGTGATCTCTAAGGGTGGGTAGGCCAGCTGGGGGGTATCGGCCTGCCAGCTCCTGGGGTGCTGGGTTGGGTGGCTCAGGTGACAGGTGTGTAGGTATTACTGCTTCATGCGGGGACAGCCATTTCTCATCATTCAGAATACGAAGCAGGTAGCTTTGCTTAAGAGCACTGTCAAATTTCCACTCTTGCAGAAGAGTATTACACATTCCTTTCCCTTCTAGAAATGTGAAAGCCATTTGTCTTCTGTGACCAAAGTTCCATGCTGAGTTCTGAAAAAACTTTAAAAATAGTAATATATGCAGCTTTGGAAATATAGTGTAAATGTCTGATAATAAAAAAAATAGAATTCAGACAAATTATAAGATTTAGGAAGTACTTTGTGTATTTTGGAAAACGTAATATTTAAATTTCTCAGAAGAGTATAAGTACAAAATTAGTATCAGCCTTACAATGAATAAGTGAAAAAGGAATGTAAAATCAATCATGGTTCTTAACCTTGGATCATAAACCCTTCTGAGAATTTCATACAAACTGTGTATCTTTCCTTCAGAAGCATGTACACATGCCTGCAATTCTGGGGGAGCGCTGAGCCCTTTGACTCCGTCCTAAGAGTCAATGGCTATACTTTTTAAACAGAAAAATGACCAGGTTTTATGAGCAGTATGCTTCCAGCTGGTGAAATTAGGGATGACTTATCTCCCTTACATTCTCCAAAGTTTCTGCAGTGGTGTATTGAGATGAGATAGTAAACCACATTCTGATAAAGCAGCCTGTCATTAAATGAGAAAGTGACAAAAACAGGAAAGTTGCCAGTGAAGCAGCGGAGACAGGGACTGTCCCCCTCCCCTCCCTGGGACCATTAGCTTCCAAGCATTTGCTGGGTGCCCAGGTCCACTAAGTCATTTTCACAATCCTCCAGCCCTTGGCAGCCAACAGCAGCGCCGAACCTGAACCTGGAGCGCTGTTGCTCTGAACCAAGTCTGGGCATTTGCACCAGAATCGGAGGCCCTGACTCTTAAAACCCATGAAGAAGATGAATGACTCACCACTGGAGATGCTGTCAGTCCGTTCCAGAGATGAGCTCTGTTCTGCTGCAGGGTCTGCCTCTACCCCTCTGTGATGTGGCCCATGTTTCCGCCGAGTAGTCACAAAGAGCTCTTGAGTTTGGGTAATGGGACGGGCTCAGCCCAGCACCTAGATCAGCATCCACATGACCAGCCTGCACCCACGTAATTTCAGGTTCAAGCGAGGAAGCTGTGGCACCGTTACCACGAACTCCCTGCCCCTGGCTGGCAGCCGCCTTTTCTGCGAGGGCCCGAGAGATGAGCGCGATGAGCAGGCTCTGGCCGCCCACCGAAGGGGGCGTCTGTACCTTCAGATTGTTTCACCTGCTCGTCTCCGTCTCTTTCCAACAGTTCGAGTCGTGGCTGTCGGTTCTCAGCAGCCCTGCAGAGCAAGTGTCCTTATGTTTTAGGGGAGGCCATGAGGACCACGCTCACAGTGACAGCCCCCGGGCAAACCAGTGGTAACCGGCACTCCCAGGACACAAGCCCAGCGGTCATGGCCACACCAGCAAACCAGCATCTTCCAGGTGTTGGCCGGCTGAGGCAGCCCTGCCTCCTAAACCCGAGCCCCTTGACAGGTCTCCTTTCCCTGAATCTGCGCCCCCATTCAGCCTGCTTCCCCCCAAGGCTGGTGCTCTGCTCCGTCTGCTGGACAGACCCAGGACCTGGAGACCAAATGCTAGGTTCTGCTAGAATTTGGGCTGGGCACTGCTGCACAGGCGTCTGATCCTAGTCACAGGTGAATAAGCAGGTGCCCAAGAACGCACCAGCAAGTGTGTGTTTTTGAATGAACTATTTCAGACTGTTCTTCCCACCAAAGGGGCACAAATGCAGGGGCCCCAAAGGGCAGGAACCCTGATGCAGTGTGCAGCATGGGCCCCTAGACAGATGGTGGGTGGATGTGGAGCTAGATGGGTGCTGGCGCTGTAGACACATGAGCAGCTGAACAGGAGGGGTGGCCAAAGTACCCCTCCTGAAAGATACCTTCTGGGGCAGGACAGTCCTTTCCAGGGAGCCAGCAGGCATTTTAGAATCCTGAAACTTTGAGACGAGCTTGCTTGCTTTCCCCAGAGAAAAGCCAACCGAGTCCTTTAGGACCAGGCCTTGGGCCTTGCCTGACGCACCCTCAGCCTCCCCCTTAGTAAGCACTGGTACTCCACCTGCGGCCCTCCCCGTCCGTGTGCCGTGTGTGCTTAGGGCAGGGGTGTGTGTATGTGAAAGCGTGATGGCATTTGTCATAACTATTCTCCGTGGGGAGCTCTCAAGTGAAAACTCTGCAGCGCCACTGGAGTAGAGCCCCTCCCAATTTGCAGGCCGGAATTTTATTTCAGCCACTTTGCAAGGGGCCTTCTGTTATCTGCCAAGGTGTAACGTTACTTCAAGGGCGTTACTTATCTTTGAAACAAATCTCCAAAGGCAAGTGTGCAGTCATACGTGTTGCATTTCCCCTGGAACAGTTAAAACTCTTTCTAAACAGAATCAAGGGAAGACTAAAAGGGAAAAGCAGCCACGCCTGCTGCAGATTGACCTAGAAGTCAGACTGTTCGCCTTGCTCACCTGAACGTCTGACACTCCCGAGCCAGAGCTGTCAGGACCCGGGTGAGGCAGTTCCTGCTGCTGGCACGAGAGGAACTGCGGGGCGTTGGGGGCGGCCTGCTCAGCAGCGCCCCCAGGTGCTGATTGTGAGAACGGGCCTGCTGGTTTGCAAGTGGTGTCAGACCAGGGTTACCAAGTATTCAGAATACCAGAAGTGCCCTTCTTTGCTTATTTTTAAGGCATAAGGAAACCAGTGACTAAAAGAAAAACGACTAGGAATTTACATTTAATAGTGAAATTAAAAAAATACCCCCGATCCACAGTGAATGTGGTCCACAAACCGCCTCAGACCAACTTTCCGAGCCACGCTGTTCACTGGAGCCTTCTGCAGTGGCAGGCATGGCATTGCCTGTGCTCAGGCACGGTGGCCGCCAGCGCGTGTGGCTGGTGCCAAGGAAACAATGGTTTGTTGCAGTTTTGATGAGATCGAGTAGAATAGCCACGTGAGGCGGGGCTGCCGTACCAGACAGCACAGCTGTAAAGCAGAGGGTGCTGCGGCCCAAGGGACAACCCTGGAATGACAACAGGGTGCCGCCGCCCCACAGGGGCCTTCCGGACATCCTTCCTCCCCCAGCCAGTCGAGGCAAGCAGGAGACCTGCTCCCCGGGCAGGCTGCAGAACTGAGGTCAAGCGATGCCGTTCAGAAAGGAGCCCAAGGCGTTTTGAGTTGTGAGAGGAACATGCTAGAGGTTCCAGCTGCAGAGGCCACGCTAGAGGAGCCCCGCCCGTGACCCGCCGTCACCCGGGCAGGCTGGAGCCTGGAGCTGTGACTCGGAAACTGCCCCAGCATCCGTCGTGTCCGTGCTCCCCACTCAGCGTGGTTCTAAAGCGGAGCCCAGTCATGTCCTCCGTTGGAGACAGGTGACACAGAAACGCCTTAGTCTGGACGTTTGTTGAGCACAGGCTGCGAGCAGGGCAGGAGACCACCGCAGGGTGCAGCCAGGTGACACAGACGTGGGCGCATCAGGACAGGTCCGCCCGGACTGGCTCAGGGACAGGAACTGCAGACGGGCTGGCAGAGGGCGCCCAGGGCTGGAGCAGCGGGAGGAGGAAGGGCACTTGTGGGCAGCGAGTTTGTCTCCCTTTTCTGAGGGAAAAACTCGGTGACAGAAGGAAATGGGTCCGGTAGAGATAGGTTGCCCCCTAGTGGCCTTTTGTTTCCTGTCTTCTGACATTTTTTAATCCTTCGCCATCATCTAACACGGTTGCTTGGACATCCACTGTCTCCCATTGTACGAATCCGTTTTCCACGACCACCGAGGTGTGGGCATGTGTAAGCTTCAAATCAAAACAGGAGCCTCCTAAGACAACACTTACCCTCGCAACATGCGTTCATCATTGCTGTGACTTAACACTGGCTAGTAACTTAAGTTGATTCACACCCCACAAAATGGTTGTGACCCACAGTTTGAAAACCTGTTGGGAAGAAACTGCAGGGCCTCGGCCAGGGCTGCCAAGGGTCCGGGGGACCCGCTCGGGGAGCCATCGACTTGCCGGTGATCGGGGCCTGTCTGCCATCATGACGGTCGGAGAGGTGGGTGATGCAGGGAGGGAGGGAATGATAGCTTAGGACGTACGTTACCCTGGATACAGGAAGATTGAGAGCCTGGACTGCAGTTTTCAGAGTTGGTTTCATCATGTTATTTGTCTTTCTCATTTATGGTGTTTCTACTTTGGACAAGGATGAAAGCGAATGAAAGGAGGTAGGCCCAAGTGGCCTGGGGCCCGTCTCCTCTCTCCTGGACCCCAGTCTTCTGAGCAGCTTCTTGCCAGCATTCCGTGGTTGGGTGTCCCAGGGCGAGAGGTGGGACATCTGGGAGCTGTGGTTAAAGAGCAGTGGGAAGGAGGTATGCGGGGTGTCAGAGGTGGGGCTGGGCAGGGAGGAGAAGGAACCGCAAGAAGCAAGGCTTGCCCTTGGTGGCAGCAGGCTCCGAGGGACGTGTGCTGGCGGCGCCTTCCCTGGAGAGAGCAGAGAAGGCCAAGGCAGGGGCGGCCGTGCAGAGCACGCCTGTGCCCCACAGCAGACAGTAGAAGGCCACCTCCGAGTCCTTGGAAACTGGCAGCCGTTCAACCCAGTGGAGGCTGCGATCTCTGGTTCTACCTCCTCCATTTGGAGGAGGAGAGGGCTTACCCGGAGTCACATGTCAGTCTTAAAGGCAAGCCTGCAAGCACCTTGGTCGCCCACCTGCCCCTTGCCAAGAGCTGCACGGATCCCACCTCTGCCCTCAGCGAGCTCCAGCTGGTGGCAGCTCCCTCGAAGGACAGACTAAACTATTCCATTGTTCCATTTGTCACGAGCTGATGGGAACTGTGCACAGACAGCCCCAGCCAGCACCGGGGCGCTGGATGGCAGCCCTGGGGGCTCCCGGTGCCAGTTCTTCCCAACCCCGACTCCCACCAGCACCCGAGACAGACACCTACAGGCAGCGACCCCAGCACTCCAGCAGTGGACACAGGACGGAGCGGGGACGGGGACAGAGAGCTCTGGTGGAGAGGCCCCCGCCCCACCGTGCACTGCACAGAGGGTTTGTCAGTTGTCAGCAGGTGGAGGCGAGGGTGGCCACAGTCTGTCCTCGGGGGTGGATCTGCTAACCCACGTCTGTTGTTCATGTGCTTTTCAGGGTCTTCCCCATGGGTTTGTCCCCAGTTTTTTTTGTTTCGGTTTGGTTTTAATTATTTTCAGAGAGACAGGGAGAGAGGCAGAGGGAGAGAGACAGCGATGTGTGGCTGCCTTTCACCTGCCTCCAGCTGGGGACCTGGCTGGAGACCTGGTTGGAGACCTGGCTTGCAACCTGGGTATGTGCCCTGGCTGGGGATCGAACCAGCGACCTTTGGGTTCACAGGCCAGCGCCTCTCCACTGTGCCACCAGCCAGGGCCTTGTTCCCAATTATTTTCTTGACTTATCAGTAGAGGTTTAAAATGTTTCATGGTCAAATAAATATAGAAATACTGGAGTTAAAATTTAGTAGATGACTTAGCTGCAGGGCTTCTAGGAGCTTTGAGTTGACTACCTTAAGCACGCTGTGTGACTGTCCTGGCCAGTGTGGCTTGCTTGGGCATCATTCCACAGAGCAAAAGGTCACTGGTCCAATTCCTGGTTAGAGCTATTTCTTGGGCTGCAGGTTTGGTCCCCTGTCAGGGTGAGTCCAAGAAACAGCCCATCAATGTTTCTTTCTTACATTGATGTTTCCGTCCCTCTCTTTCCCTCCCTTCCGCTCTAAAAATAAATCTTTAAAAGAATAAAGCGAAGCATACTATGACTTTCTAAGAGAGTGTGTGGAGCTCCCCTGGCCCCAGTGCGCACCCCACCCCCACCCCACCCCCGAGATGCCCATATGACCAGGTGGCCGTCACTGCTGGCTCTGCTTGGCTGAGAGTGGGTCCTGAGGGAACGAGGAGCTACAGCTTCTGCCTGACCCCTTTGTCCATGGCTCTGCCCCACGACCTCCCTCTTGCCCCTCACAGTCCTGCCCCATTAGCTCTGGGTGCCTGTTCTTGTTCCCAGAGACCACCCAGAGTAGGCCTGTCCAGCCACGACCTGGAACGGAGAAGGCAGGATCCATGGCCCTGCCTCCCTGTCCCAAGCTGCAACCTGCCGGGAAGGGACGAGTGATACTCCATTCTCATAGGGATGATGCCAGGGAAACCACTGCCGCCCTGGGGTCCTTCCCCTGTTCAGTGTCGCTGTGCCCACAGGGGATGCTCGCTCCTCTCTTGGCCTCCGGGATTGAAGGATTTTTCATGAGGCCTGAAGTTGGCTACGTGACTCCCAAGACTGTGCCTAAGGATATGTGACCCTGTCTTCTCATTTGTGACATTGCAGGGACACCACATCAAGCTCACTAACTCCTGAGGACACTGAGGACATGCCTTTGGGACAGGATGCTGAAATCTGCCTGCTGAAGTCGGGAGAGCTGATGTAAGTGCCAGGTCCCAGAGCAGCTTCGCCTGGGACTGGATTGGGGGGTCGGGATCCCAGCCTTCCCAATGTCAGGGGCGGAAAGCCCCCTGCAGGCGCAGACTGGGCACCAGTGGTGGCTTCTGGGTGATGCTTTTTAAAGGTGTAGTTTACATGTAGTAGAGCTCCGTGTAGCGAGCAGTGCGTAGACTTGGACAGATGATGCAGTGCGCTGACCACTAGCCATCCTTCTCAGCTCCCACCCAGCCCGGCCAGCAGCTCCTACCATCTCGGGGATCCCAAAGCCCACCCCGCTCTGCTCCATTTCCGCCAAAGAGGAAACCCAGGTCTAGGAAAGGTGTTCAGCATGGTGAGTGTTCAGCACTCACCATGGAGATACAGACCAGGTCCCCACCCCCAGAAATTCTGTGTCCCTTTGTATTCCTCCCTCTCCCACGGGGATGGCCTATAGTCTGCCTTTTTGAAAGTAACTTTTTTATTGTGAAAGCAATATGTTTTCATTGTAGAAAATTAGGAAAGTAGACGTAAGTAAATCTAGCTTTCTATACCTATATATATAATTCTTAACATGAACAAATAAGCTATGTTGTATTTTGCAGTGTTTTTAAACTTAATGTTGCATAAATGTTTTCCCATAGCAGTCTTTTCCTCCAACGTTACATTCAGTGGCCGCATAACCGTGCAATAGTCATTGAACAGATCCAGTCATTCATCCCCTGGTGTTCATTGAGCCCCTCCTACGTGCCGGGCACTATTCTAGGTCCTTAGAGCACATTCGAGAACAACCAGGAAAGGTCTCTACCCTTGAGTACAGTGTCCCCGCAGGGGGACTTGAGAAATAATAGACATGCGTGAGTAAGTTAACTATGCAGTGTGTTATAAGGTAGTGCTTGCTATGCAAAGAAATAGCAAGATAAGGTACTGGGGGAATTTTCCATCTTGGGTAGAGTGATCCTAAGAAGGTCAGATTTGAAGGAGCCACTGCACAGGTATAGGAAGGAATGGTATTTGCGCAGGGAAAGGCATGCAAAGGCCCTGGGGCAGGAGGTTGGGCTCTGGCATAGTCAAGGAGTAGTAAGGGCCTGTGTGGCTGAGTCAGCATGAAGGAGACCTAGTCAGGGTAGTCGGAGGGAACGGGGGTGCGCATGACCTCAGACACTGTTGGCCACCCTAAGGACTTTCTTTGGCTTTTAGTCTGAGGGAAGCGGGAGCCTCAGAGGTAGGTGGGAATAGAAGAGTAAATTATTCTAATTTACATCTGAGAAAGGGCCCCTCTGGCTGCCCTGTGGAGCTTGGCTGTGGAGGGTAAAGGGCACAATAGGGAGACCCATAGGATTTACATTGACGATGTAACAACTGTGAGCGCAGGCTTTTATTCAAAATTATATTTGAGCAGCAATAGCAAACTCTTGATTTGTTTTTATTAGCACCTCCTCTAGGGGGACTGGGTATATAACTTTTCTGAAAATATGGTGTGTAGAAAGCCAAATCCTCAACCAAATCCTCAACCAAATCCGCCCTAAAAAGACTAAAGACTCAATCCAAGTAATGATGCAAGGGGGAAGTTCTGAAACATAAAATTATAAAGTGACCTAGCCTTGGTGGGCAGGGAGTCTGTCAACAAGTGAAGCACCCACAGTAACGCATTAACGTTTTATTTTCCAAGAAAGACCTCTTTTCCACAATGAACCTCTCCACTGACTCTCAGAGTCTCTAAAATATATAAGCATTGGCAAAGGCCTTTCATACATAATTAGAAATAAAACTTAACACATGGGAAAATGTTTCATGGAATGAAATGTCCACACAGGTGAATGACTTAGATCAGTGCCATTCTTTAGGGCATTCGGGCTTTTCAGTCACTGATTAGCCTTCTTGTCAGCACAGCTGTGGGGAGTGCACCCGTCTCTCCCCACGGCTCTGTAGACAGACAGAACCACCCCCCACCCCACCCCGCACAGGCACAGTCTTGGGCAAGTTACCCAGCCTGCTGAGCTTTCTGTTCCCAGCCCTGTGGCAAAGAGGACAGTGACGTGCTCTCTCCGGGAGAAGCACAGTTGAGCAGATAAGGCTGGCCCCAGCCCCCACCACTCCTAAGATGGAGCCCCAAGCTAGCATGCTGCCTCTGGGGTGCAGGATGGGGCGCCACACAGTCAAGACCAACAACATGAGGGAGACTCCCCCACGCGTGTTCAGCTCACCCTCTCGCGTCCTTCCACACCAGCCAGGAGGAGGCCCGATGTCCTTCAGGGAGGGTCAGCCCCATGGCTTGTGCCGGAGCCAGGACTGCCTGGCTCCACACCTCGTTCATCCCATCCCTTCTGAGTCTTGCGGGGGACGTCCCTCGTCACTTGTCAAACCCGTCAGCCTTCTGGAAGAGGCTGTTACCCGCCTCTGGAGAGTTAGACCCAGGAACCCTGCCCCAGGAAGCGTGTGTCCCCAAGGCCGTCATACCAGCCCTGCGTTAGAGCCTGGGGAGGGGATCTAGAATGGCACTAGTCCTCCCAGGACCAAACTGGAATTATAGCTGAAGTATAGGACACTCAACCTGAGTAATCAGCCGATGACTAGCTTAACAGAAGTCTTACAGGCAAGGATTTACGGAAGAAGCCACATCAGGACTGGTAGAAAGGGCAGAGATTCTAAAGGGCTGGCTCACTCCCACCAGCAGGGCCAAGACTCCAGGGGACTGTCCCAGCCGCAGAGCTTTCCCTGCAGAGCGAGGGGTCTCCGCCCTATAGTGCGTTGCCCAGCCCAGAGCACCAGAGGAGGTGCCCATGTAACATCTGGCTTTGAAAATCGGGGGGGTTCAGTCCACCAGGGAGAGGCAGGATTCTGCTGGAAATTCAGGCACCCTCTTGAAGGTCCAGCACACAAAACACCATTTGCAGGCACTTACCCTGGGTGCCAGCAGAGGGCTGAAGGAGGGACTAGGGGTCTGTGCGGAGAGACTGGGGCTCATGGATCAGGGGAGGGAGCTGAAGGGCCAGTGTCCAGGGTCCCGGAGCTGAGAGACCCTCTCACGCTCAGCGCTGCCTTTCTGGAGTGGAGCACCCCTCTCCTAGGACACCAGCGCGGGGGAATGCAGCTGCCCCACACAGCAGAGATCTCGTCCTGCAGGAGCCACCGGGCTGGGCTCTGGGTGTCAGTGACTGAGTTGTGTGCCTGAGGGACAGTGTGGGGACACGACACTCGCCTCACCTTCCCCTAAGCCTGATTGTTGCCTCCCCTTCATGGGAGAGGCAACGCTGGGACAGACGGGGTGTGTGATTCCAGGACACGGCCCATTTTCCCTCATATGCCCGCCCAACTGGCGTAGAGCAGAACCTTGGTCTGTTCGGGCCGGATAAACTCTGCTGGCCTCCCCCCGATGACTCCCTGAGACCCTGCCTCACCACGACAGTCGACAGGTACCTGGCAGGTGGCAGCTAGCCTTGGTGTCCCCTGGGACCCTTGCTGAGAATTATAGGCCAATATCCCTGATGAACATAGCTGCAAAAATCCTCAACCAAATCCGGCAATAGATTAAAAAGCTCATACACCGTGATCATGTGGGATTTATTCCTAGGTTACCAGGTTGTTACAATATCCACATAAACAAGGTGAGGGATACAAATCAGAATCCTCAACAGATACAGAAAGGGCTATTTTAGATTTATTGTGAAGAAAACTAGTGAAACCTTGGACATTTCTCTTACTAACGTTTTTCCTGATACGTCTCCTTAGGCAGGGTAAACACAAGGAAAGCAGATGGGACAACATCGAACTGAAAGGGTTACCCAGGGCTTACCCTCCTGAGGGCTGCGGATTTCTGGCCGCTCTGCACCTCAGCCAACCTGACCAGCAGAGGCGACCTTTCCCCAGTTTGATCGGGCCCCTCTCTGCGTTCGCTTTCTAGGATGAAAGTACCCTTCACAGTGGAAGAGATCGCCAGCTTCGGCGAGGGCAGCAGGGAGCTGTTTGTGCGGTCCAGCACCTACAGCCTCATCCCCATCACCGTGGCCGAGGCCGGCCTCACCGTCAGCTGGGTCTTCTCCTCCGACCCCAAGAGCATCTCCTTCAGCGTGGTCTTCCAGGAGGCCGAGGACGCGCCGCTGGACCAGTGTAAGGTCAGGCCTGCTCCCTGCCAGTGGACCCTTGCTCACACCCGAGCAGGGCCATGGAACTGATGTGCTTATCAGCTCCGCCCACGTGGGGCTGAGCCGTGGGGCTCTCCCCTCCCTCAGCCCTCGCCTGCTAATCCTCGTGGCCCTGGGCACCTGGGTGGTGCCTGCCAGAAATCGGGTGCCTTTCGGGAGGTCATGACCACACTGTCTCCCACAGGGGACGGCAGGGGGCAGAGGGGCCCGTCTGCAGGGTGAGAGAGCCGGTGCTCAGTGGTGCCTCTGCCTCCACGGGCTGTGAGTTGGGAGGGGCCTGATAAAGAAACAGTGCGCCAGTGAGGTGAGTCTGTCAGTGCCCGCCCGGGCGCTGCCCCTGACTGTGGACCCATGTTGGCCCCTAAAAGCTCAGCGGCCTGCCTGGGACCACCAGGCACTGGGGGAGGAAGCAGCATGGGGAACAAGGACCTTTAACTTTTTACTTTATAAGTAGCTTTATTGAGGCAGAATTCACCCATTTGAAATGTACAAGTTGTTGTTACTCTGAGTGTATTCACAGAGTTGTGCAACTGTCACCGTCATTAACTTTTAGATTATTTTCCTCATACCCCCAACCTGGCACCCCATTAGCAGTCACCTGCAGCACCACCCCAGCAGCCCGCTTTCTGTCATATGGACTTAACCTGTTCCAGACATTTCATGTGGAGTGTGGCCTTTGTGGCTGGCTCTTTCCACTCAGCACAGAACCCTGGCTTTGTGCCTGGCCCCGAGCCTCCGGAGCCCACGGAGATCAAGAAACCACCTCCCCAGAGGGCACAGCAGGGCCCTGTCTCTCTCAGGTGTTTGCTGTCATCTTCTTGTCTCCTAGTGGCACGAGCTCTGGCACCAGAGCCATCATTACTGTCCCCTGGACGTTTGTGTTCTTTTATTAAAAATAGTAAGAGAACGTCATGCGTTTGACTGCGATTGGAAAACAGCAGCAGGGATGAGCCATAACTGTAGCATAGGGTGTTGGACAGAAACGAACAGTATGATTGTCAACACGCCTCTCCAGAGGACCTGCCTTAACGAGCTGCTGGTTGTCGCCCTGTCATCAGGGTGCCCAGGGGTCCCTGTGTGAGCAGCAGGAGCGTGCCAGGCCAGGCTCAGAACCCTGGCGGCGCGGGTCCCAGAGCAGCCCCAACCGCTTGGCTTCGCGAATTAAGGGAACTTAACGAGACAGTGTTCCAGAGGAGTTGCCCCGGAGCGCCCACGTGGTGGCCCTCCTGCACCTCTGTTCCTCCCTGTTTACCGTGGGCCCGGACGAGCTGCAGTGCCCTCTGCCTGCAGGCCTGTGGGACCTCCCTGTTGGTTCCTCTTCGATGGAGGTGTTATTTAGAAGTGTGTGGTTTAGTTTAGTTTATTTGGGGATTTCTGTGGAGAATCTGTTCACTTTTAATTCTGTTGTCAAAAAACACACTTTGTAGAACTTGAGTCCTTTTACACGTAAGTTGTTTCTAACAGCCCAGTAGAATACGAGGCCTGGCCCGCAAGTACTGGCCGTGCAAGCTATTTTAATTGTGTTGACACTGGCTTGCTACTTTCAGGACAGGCCTTGTATGCACTACCTGGTGAGCGTCCCAAGTGCATTTGAAAAGCATGTGTTCCATGTGTTGGGTGGTGTGTTCTTCAGTTGTCAGATCAAGTTAGCTGATGGCGTTGTTCAAGTCTCTGTCTCCTCATTGAGTTCCTGTCTACCTGTTCCCTCATGACTCAAGGATGCTGAAATATCCAACTGTTGTGAACTTACTCTGTTTCTCCTTGTAATTCTGCCATTTTTGCCCCAAGTGCTTTGAAGTTCTGTCATCAGGAACATAATCTATGGGACTGGTATGTCCTCTTGATGAATTAACACCTTTAACCATTATGAAATTATCCCTGGTCATATTCTTTGATACATTACTTACTTTGATATTAATATAGTCAATCCAGCTTTCTTTTCATTGGGACCAGCATGGTACCTCTTTTTACATCCTTGTGCTTTTAACTTTTTTGTATCTTTACATTTCAGTTGCATTTTTTATAGGTCTGATGGGCATGGGTCCTGCTTTTATGTAGCCTGACACTCTCTGCTTTAGTTGGGACATTGAGACAACTTGAATTTGATGGGGTTGTTGGTGAGGTTGGGTGTCCCGTGTCCTCTTCCCCTTGCGGCAGTGCGTTCAGGCAGTAGTTGGTGCCCCTCGTTCTTCCAGAGGTCGCTGTCCTTCATCACCTAGTGCCCGGTGTTCTGAAAACTTGTTTAATATAAAACTGGGGCCACCAGGAAACAGCCAGACAGGTGGGTTTCTCCTAGAATAAGCCCCAGTTTCCTAAAGCCAGAAGGGGCTGCTCCCCCAGATGCTAAGAAGTTCTGGCACTGGCTACAGTCAGAGAAGGCTGCAGGACCACCCTTGTAGAGTGGCGACTAGTGCTTGATTGTAGGTGAAATTTGTCCCTCTCCCCAGCTGCAGATTATCAATGAGCCCACGGCGTGTGGAAGCACCCAGCCTTCCCAGGGGCTGGTCCCAGCCCCAGCCCAGCACAGCTCTGGCCTCAGACAGGGCACTCAGCCTCCCGGGGTCTCGTTCCGCCCCACCCCGCAGATGAAGGGTCTTCCCCGAGGATTCTCGGGGCCCTTTCAGCCTCTGCGATGCTTTTTCTGGCTGGCTTTTCCTCCCAGGTCCTCATTCCCACGACCCGATGCAACGCTCACAAGGAGAGCATCCAGGGCCAGCTGAAGGCCCGCGTGCCGGGCATCTACACGCTCATCTTCGACAACTCCTTCTCCAGGTGGGGCTCGCTGGTGTCCGCCCCGGGCGAGGTGGACATTCCAGATTGTCGTTCGTTTACTGTTAGTGATTCTTTGATTTTAGACCCCTATGCTGTGGGGTTCTAATGTCCGTTGTCAGCTTTATAACATGCAGCTGATACAGGGATAGTGCATGGCGGGTGTGTTCTCAGCCCTCCACACTTACTCTCGTAGGCCTCACAGCATTCCCATGTAGTGGGGACCACCTTCCTCCTCGTGTTACAGCTAAGGGGCTGGGGACCAGGGGCTAAAAGCGGCTCCCAAGTCGCACACCTAGTGATGGAGCCAGATTAGAATGCAGGTGGCCCAGCTCCAGGCTTTGGACTCAGCTGGCACCGCTCCTGCCTCTGCGGTGCCCGCTGCCCAGCCCCAGGAAGGCTCGTGGGCCGGAGAAAGGTTGGGGGACGAGAGGGTGGACAGACTGGTGAGTAAGAGAGGGGGAAAGGAAAGAATGAAGGCTGAAGCTAGAGATCACAGGTAGAACTGTGGGTGAGGTTCCTGGCCCTTCTGTCTGGGCGCAGGCGCCGTCTCGGGGCGGCCCTGTGTTGGAGCACCAGGTACCAGTCAGGAGCCAGCGCCTGGGGGCGGGAGGACGGGAAAGTGGGGAGACGAGGCTGGAGGGGAGGCGGGGGGAGGAAGTGGGAGGAAGGCACCGTTGAATGAGCACCTACCACAAGCCAAGGCTCGCGGAGACATGAAATGGGGGCTTGAGGTTGCTGGCACCCGTCCCTTTGATGTCTTCTTGCTTCAGCACAAACCCTCAGTTGGGTCTGCCCTTGGGTGAGACCTGCCTCCCCAGCGCCCAGCTACATCTCTGAGTGGCGCCCCAAGCGAGTGGCCACACCCCCTACATGGGCACCCTTCCCGATGCATTTGGGTTTTTAGCAAAATAGCTTGATAGGGCAACACTAGAGAAAACCTGCACCATGGCCTCACCACTGCCAGGCCTGGAACTCCCGGGGCTTGTGGCGAACGGTGTCCACTGACAGAAGTCAGGAGGATGAGGTGCATGCCCCACCCGCGTGCCCCGTGACCATAAACACACCCCCGGTTAGCAGGACTCGAAGGCACAGGTTCAGCATGTCCAGAGAGCTGCTTTCAGGGAGAGGGGGGTCAGCCAGGCCCAGTTCCCCTTGCAGTGCCAGTGAGCTTTGTCACTAACTTTGAACTTCTCCGTGGTTGACAGTCCGAGAACAGGCATGTTGAGGGCAGAGCTCAGTTCCAAGCCCCAAGCTGGCTCTGGGCTAAAATTCGAGGTGGCAGTGGTGCTGTGACCAACTCTGGTCTTCGTCTGTTGAGTCTGTCTGCAAAGGTGGACGTCGAAGCAGATCCCCAGTCAGAGTGAAGTTCATACCTCTCCGCACCTGGCCTGGCCGCTCCACCCCATGCCTCATGGAGTCCAGACCACTCAGGCCCCCGCACACCCACCCCCCGGCCCCGGCCTTTGCGGAGGGCACAGCGTGGGACCAGATGGGTGTGCCTGCACCCACGCCCTGGGAAGGCCCACCATGATGTCCCAAGACGCCCTGCTTCTTTGCAGGAAGAGAGCTTGCTGGGCAGACAGGGAGTGGGGTAAGGGGCCCGGCCTCTGAGCGGAGTTCTCCCCGAAAGGTTCTCCGTGCCAGCCAGCACCCACACCACCCAGGCCACCGCAGCCTTGGCCTCGGCTCTCAGGGTAATGCTCTCCTTTCCATTTGTTTCCTCAGGTTTGTCTCCAAAAAGATATTTTATCACTTGACAGTAGACAGGCCCGTGATCTACGATGGAAGTGATTTCCCGTAGCCTCAGGCACCTGGAATGGAATAGTCTCACTCTACCCACAAGAAACACTACTTTCCTCACCTGTCACACGAAACACTAAAGCTAACGAGCAACACCACAGAAAGCCAGGCCCCCGCAACGCTGAGCAGCTCTGCGGCTCCGGCGACACTGCCCCTCGGCCAGGGCCCTCGGGTCTGAGCACCTGCTCACTCAGCCCCGGGTGTCCAGGGGCTCGGGCAGCGTTTCCCAGCGGCCCTCACAGCGGAAGGGCGGCTCTGGCCCAGGATGACACTCTGGAGGGCACGGTTGGCGCCAGGCCTCCTGTGGAGGGTTTCACAGGCCAGCGGTGACACCATCTTCTGTCCATGGAGTCAGTCGCCCTGCTCTGCCCAGCCTGGACCCTGGCAGCCTGAGTGACCATGACCCGGTATACCCTTGCCAGGCCCTGTGCGGACCTCAGCTCCCAGGACACGAGAGTTGGGGTTCCCAGGGGCCCTTCCGAGATCCCCACCAGCCTCTTCCCACCGTGTTTCTGTCCCTTTCTGCCCCAGTGAGTTCGGGGTGGCTCCCAAACTCGGCGATTTCAGGGGGTCCCCCACTGCACCTTCCTCCTGGCCCTTCTGTCGGGCACTGCTGTCCTCACGCAGAGCCTTCACTCACCCAGGCCTCTCGGCCTCAGCCTAAGAATTAGAACGGAAGCCAAATCCCGAGACAACCCATGGTACTTGAGCCCTGCCGTAGCTGTCTGTGTCCAGTTGGCAAAAGCCAAGTGCTGGCTAACGTCAGGGCCATGACCCCAAAGAAACCAAAACAGGATCGCGCCTCAGCCTTCAGATCCCACCAGATGAACGAGGGGTAACTCCAGCGCAAGCAGGTGTGACGCACGCACCGCGCTGTTCACCGTCTGGTCCCAGCTCCCCAGCAGCCTCCCTTCCTGCCTCTGCTCAGCCTGCACCTGCCTAGAGCCCCTCCCCTGGGGCCGGGTGAGTCCTGACTCCTTTTCATGCACAGAAAGGTCATCTTTCCATCCCGTGCCCTTTCCCACCACAGAAAGGCACCCCCGATGGCCTCCTGCCTCTGTTCAGAGGTCACCCTCCTTTGACCGGGGGTCGGGAGAGCACTGAGCGGGGTGTCTGAAGATCTGGGCCCCGGGCAGTGGTCCAGGCAGCCTGGTGACCAAGTCGAGACACAGCACCTCAGGACCCCCTTTGTCATCATGAGTCAGGTGTGGCCTGTTGAGAGTTGACTGTGGGTTGGGGCCCCAGGCTCGGTCCAGCAGAGCGCTCCGGGTTGGTGGGCTGAAGGAGACGTTTGCCATGGACCCAGACCCTTCACTTAAAACGAGACATGAGCCCTTCCGGGGAAACCTACACCTTGTGCTGCTTTCCGTGGCGCAGCCTCTGGGAGGTTCATCCGCGTCCGCCCTCCGCTGCTAGGTTCCGCGGCAAAGCCCGATGGCCAGGCCCCCAGCAACTTCTAGCCCCGTGCCGGCCCTCGCAGGCGTGCACGTCTGAGGACTGGTGTTTGGAGCAAGTTGTCCTGCCTTCCAAGCCACCCGCTGGGAAAGAAAAGTGGGAAGTAGCTGGTCCACTACAGAAAGGGAAATGCGGGTTCACGCCAACAGCCCGGCACTGCGGGAGCGCTCACCCGGGATGCTGGAGAGCCCCGGCTGATGGCCCGCCTCTCGTGCGCCTGTCCGCAGCCTGGAGCCAGTCTGAAGCCTCCTGCCAACCTCCTGCTTTGAAAACTACTTGGCTCTTCCGCCTAGAGCCACCCCACCCTCCAGAGAGTGGGGGCCCCTGTGGGAAGCGCCCTGGCCTGCCAGCTGCACCTGTGCAGAGGGCCTTGGCTGTGCTTGGAGGACTGTCCCCAGTGGTCGCATCCTGCCCCTGAGGGGTGTCTGTTGTGCTGGGTGGACCTCTGTTCTTCGCTGTGCAAGGTTGAGTTTGCAGTGCAGCCTGCAGCTAAGAAACGTCTTGCCCGTGTAAGTGGCTCACGTAACTAGCTTTACTACTCTAACAGGCCCCCAGCTTGGCTGAGGTTTTGGGGTTGGGGTGCCTTTTAAGAATGCAAATGACTGAAGAACTATTGAAGGTGAGAGCTCAGCCGGCAGGTGAAATGACACTAGGAATCAACAGGGAGGAAGCATCGGTGGGATCCGGGTCACCAAATACACAACAGCCCCTTCATGGCCCACAGCCCTGGGTAAGTCACGATTTAGTGCTGATGCTGTCTGGCTGGTTCATGGCTTCTGAGCCTCCGGGCGCCCTTGTCCACAAGCAGGTGTGTTTGGGGCCAGGGGTGGCCTCTTCAGACCACCCGGAGCCCACTGGACTGACTCCAGGTGGCCCGGACCAACAGCAGACACGTTCTCAAGCAGGATTCTGCGACTGGAAGACGCCAGGGGGGTTGGAAAGGAGAAATGAAAGGCCATGTAACGCAACGCAAGCAGTAAAGGGAGTTTTCCGGCACAGTCGGCAGTGAGAGGAAGTGCCGTGTTTGGGATGGAAGGCTGGTGCTGGTCGTACGTTCACTGACAACAGCTTTATTGGTATCGTCAGAACCCTGTCCTTGGCACAGGGGTGTTGAGAATTAGAAGCCGTTCACTTGCTCAGAACACTGCAAGGTGCTTTGTACTAGAACCTTGGATAAGTTGTTCTCATTTCATTGATTCTTTCAAGGAAATGGGAAAGGCTAATACAGCATTTTCCCTCAACCACTTTTAAAATAATGAAGTAGATCAAATTGGGGGTGGGGCATTTCTGATTTTAAAGAAAAGAAAGGCTCCCACAGAACTTCGGTTACCCAAAGATGCTCCTGCCCCTCATGGCCGCAGCCCCAGGCCCCAGGGCCGTGGCGTCTGGTTGGAATTGCGCTTGAGCTCACCAGTCAGTTCTCGTGGCCTGACGGTGTAGAGGGTCTGGGGACCCCGTCCATCCTTCTCTGCCAAAGAATTACCCAGAAGCACATCTTTGTATCCCAAAACAAAGCATCTGCTGCACCATTTGGAAGTTATTTTTAACTTCAGGTTTCTAATAAACACTATGACACTGAGCGTGGCACCTCTTTCATTCCGGCAGAACGTCAGGCATGTGGCCACGTTGGAGTCGAGTGAGCTGCCCTGCTGGGAGAGGCTGGAGGGGGCCGGCCAGGGTGCTGAGCCCTCGTGGCCTGGCCATAGCTGCAGGCTCCCCGGGGTGGCGTTCAGACCCGCCTGCACCAACATGCGGCGCCAGGTGTCCCCGGCCCTTCCAAGGCCCTCAGCACTACTGGTTTCTCGGAATGGTGGGGTTGGGGGGTCACGGATGGCATAAAACCACGGCGAGTCCGCCTGTGGTACAAATCTGGGCAAGTCTGCGAGGCAGGGCTCTGGCTGGGTCAGCCTGGAGTGGTGCGTCCTGGTCCAGGATCAGGACGGGTCAGAGGGGGTCAGAGGGGGTCGGCCGGGCAGCGCTTCAGCGCTTCGCACCTTAGACTCCACATCCGGGGCTGCCAGAGCTCCTCCCCTAGAGTTCCCTGTGCCTCATCTCCTTCCCTCCCCCTGTCCCCAGATTCTCAAGTTACCCTTTCTACACCTGTGCGCTCCCTGGCTCCATTCAGCTCTTGGCTCCCTCCTTCCCCTCGCCCTCACAGCGTCCAGCACTGCCAGAGTGAGGGTGGCCCACGACTGATCACACCCTAAAGGTCACGTGCGGGTCCCAACGCTCTGGTCACTTGTGGGCCCTCAGTAATCCTGTGGGCCAGCTTGGCCTGGATCAGAAGCTCCTGGAACTCCCCTAGCAGAGAAGGGCCAAGGGCGAGCCTGCAGCAGGCTTGTGGAGGATGGGGGTGAGCCGAGCAGCCTGGCTCCTCCCCCGACCCCTCTTGTGAGCGCTGCCCTCAAAGCAAGCCTCCCACTGCCCAGCGACCAGCCTGCTGTCACCAAAGATGCTTCATCCAGACGCCCCAAACAGCGCAGAGAAGGATTTCTTTGTTCCTACAACAGAGCCTCCAGGGGCGTGGTGGCCTGTGGGTTAGGGGCTAGAGGAAGACCTGGGACACAGGCGTGCGTGCTGTGCCTAGGCAGGGACCTGGGGTCTCCATGCCGGAATCCCCATCACACACACACACACCCGCTAAATCAGAGCAGACCAAGGTGAAGTCTGCCCAGGTTTTGCAAGCGCCACGCAGGATCCCAGGCTCCTGGCCCTACGCAGTGCCACCGGCTCTGGCCTGGAGGGACCACACCTCCCCGGCCCACGTTGTCCCCTCAGTGCTGGAGGACGTTAGGCTCCCCTGGGTGACTTAGCAGGATACGCTCAGCAGGGTCAGCACTTTTGGCTTGAAGATGCATGGGGAAAATCTGGGGAGGGGGGCTCACCGCCCACACATCTGAAAAGCGAGTAAGAGGGTGAAACCTGCCCCCTGAGGCTTGACAATGGGCTTTTTTTAGAAGGAGCAGTTAAAACAACAAAAACAACCACGGGGAGGGCACAGCTATTATGAAACCTGCTCAGAGCAGGTTGGAGTTAAAAGAAAGGTCAGCCTTTTTCCACGCCTGCTGGCTTCTGAAGAAAGATGGTAAAGCTGAGCAGAAGGGTGCTGGCCACCCGCCGACCTCTGATGTGTGTCCCCCACCCCCTCTGAGCTCCGTGGGAGGATTGAAGCCACCGGTTCCCTCCCACCTTCCGACCCCGACGCCTTGAGGTGGTCTCAGGGTGGCCAGCCCCATCTGGAGCCTGGAATGAATGTCCTCTTAGCTAAAAAGGGAGCCAAGTGAGACAGACCTCCTAGAGCTGAGATGCATGAGGGTCCTTCCTGAAAAGAAGGCCGTTCCTGCCCTGGCTGGGCTCTGGGCCGGTGGCTTCATGGACCCACGGGAGGAAAGGTGATACCAGGAGGCCTCTCCAGCCCTCTGCTCCCAAGGAGCCTGGCTGGGCCAGAAAGAAGGAACCGAGCCTGCGAGCCTGAACCTCTGTCTCAGGTGGGTGGGGCAGGTGCTGTCTTCTTCCTGGTGGGTGGGGCCGGGGGTGGGACCGGAGAGACAAGAAGGGGTGAGGAAAGGCCTTGGGGGAGGTGGGGCTGGGCTGCAGGGGTGAGACAGCAGGCAGCCAGGGAAAGTGCCAGGGAAAGCCCGAGACGGACCCAGGGCCAGTATTGCTCCAGAGTCAAGCTGTACACTTAGTGTCAGTAAACGTAAAGTACGTACCAAAGAGCTTCTTAGAAGGAACTTGTGTCATTTTGGTTGCCTGGTGACCTGTTACAATGCAGGCTCATGTCAGCCCTGGTTCACCAGGTCTGTTTCTGTCACTAGTCTGCCAGGTGACCCCGGCAGAGGCGATCCGTGGGCACGTTGAGAAGGTCCTTGAGGATGGCCGCTGGGTCACCACTTCGGTTAGAATTTGAGGACAGAGGGTAACATGAGCTGATGGGCCTTTTAAAGATTTTATTTATTATTTTTTAGAGGGAGGGGAAGGGTGAGAGGCAGAGAGGGAGAGAGGCATCCATGTATGGTTGCCTTTCACCTGCCTCCAGCTACGGACCTGGCTGGAGACCTGGCTTACAACCTGGTTATGTGCCCTGGCTGGGAATCGAACCAGCGACCTTTGGGTTCGCAGGCCAGTACTTTATCCACTGTGCCACCAGCCAGGGCACCGCATTTTTCTGTGGTTTGCACTTACACTCCAGGGGCCTGTGGCTGCCTGGCAAGACTGCTTGTAAATGGAAAACAACTCCTTTCCAGAGGAGCTCCATTCATGCCCGAAACATGAGTGTGATGCCAGTGGATATGGGTTGGGACGGTCATGCTAAACGTGGGTTCTTAAGCTGGTCCATACACAGAATTCAGCACCTCTGAACTTGGATGGGCGGGGGGGCGGGCGGCATCTTTCCCCTAATGTCGAACTAAAATCTAGGTGTCTCCTCAGTTAGGAATGTAAACAATATTAAACTGTCACCAGTGGAGACGGGAGATATTTTCATATTACATGATGGCATAAGTTTTACTGGTTCATAAATGTGTTTTACTATTTAGAGAATTATATTTCAATATGCTTGGTTTCCTTTGTCATTGTATAACTTTTTACCCATTTTAAAACGTTCTGAGAAGGGAACTATAGGCCTTGCCAATGGGTACATAAGACACACACACTCACACACACCCAGATCGCAGGTTTTTGCGGGAAACTAGAGAAAGACTCTTTGTGGCAGCGCTGTGTACTAATGGCAGTAGTAGGCCGTATAATTTGACAGGCTCTCCCCATAGGTCAGCCAGCCATCACACATGAGGAAACCAGCACACGGGGAGTGGTAACCCTGAACCAGTTAGAGAAGGCACTGCTGCTGCTCACGCCGAGACGGCTGAGGGTGTGATTGTCTGGAAACTAGTCTCCTATCACTGGAACGTATGTTTTCGATGACTTTTTTTAAGTCTTCTGTAAACCAGGAATTGCTGTGCCAGGGTGGGACACAAGTGACTTTGCCTGGGCTTTGACCGTGACTCCATGCCTAATGTAGGAGGCCACTCAGGTTTGGAACACCGAGCACCCCCAGTCCAAGAGGCACGCGAAGAACACGTGTGACCGCTTTCCATGTATCGCCTCAGAAAGTGGCTGCAAGTGTCCGAAGCTCTCGTCCATCTCGGCACTCTTCGCTGTGTGTTCAAGCCCAGCACAGGAACAGCACGTAAAACCACCACCCCTCAGTGGCGCTGGCCTTCCGTGAAGGGGCACAAGGGCAGCGCTCGTTGGGGCTGCTCACTTCCCTGCGCAGGCCTGTCTAACAACCACTGGGGGCCGTTGGAAGGAATTATAACCACACAGCTGTCCCACAGGTGGCAGGCAGCCGTCTGAGCGGCTCACAGGCCACGGGAAGGCGCTGTGGCCAGCCCACTCCAGCCAGCGCCTCTCAGCTGCCAGTAGGTAACAGGGCTGCACGACTGCCCAGAGCACCGTTGCTCAAGGCTGTCTTGATGATGGGACACATGGCCAGGCTGGTGGTTTACATTGGGAAGGGCATGGGACCCCCTGGGAAGAACTTGCAAAGTGCATTTGACCGGCGGACAGAGAAAAACGAGTCAGCCAAGATGGTTCCCAGGTATTTTGGAGAGTTTATTTCCCTGTCTCAGTCTCTCTTCACACTCTTCGCACAGCTATTGGAGCTGTAATTGTACTTTTTTAAGTACAGAGACACCCTGGCTGGTGGCTCAGTGGATGGGCACCGGCCTGCAAACCCAAAGGTCGCTGGTTCGGTTCCCAGCCAGGGCCCATAACCAGGTTGCAAGCCAGGTCCATGGCTGGAGGCAGGTGAAAGGCAACCACACATTAATGCTTCTCTCCCTTTCTTCCTCCCTCCCCGCCCTTCTCCCTGAAAAATAAGAAAATCTTAAGGAAAAAAAAAAAAAAAACAGAGGCAGGGTAGAGTGACCAGTCATGGATGTTTTTAATGTACATTAAAAAACACATTTCTAGTATACCTAAAACTAATAAAATATTGGATGTCAGCGGTGAGTTAAAGATACATTTTAAAAAGTATTAAGCACTTTTCTTATATATGAAATGATTTCAGATGTGATGAATTTGCCAAATAGCTCAAAGACAGATACAAAGCAAAAGAGAATATGAGAGAGAGACAATTGCCCACAGCCTGATCTCTAAGTTGAAAGCAGGTGCATGTGTTAGCGCAGGCGCGGTGAGAGGGATGTGGGCACCTAGCCTCCCGGCAGCCTCCCCAACAAGAGAGCCGATGGGACGGACGCGTTTTATAGGGAGCAAAATGGAGCCTCCCGAAGGCCTCCAACGGCGTGAGCCCACAGAGGGGCCAGGCCGGCTCTGCACACTCGGGTTCCCAGTGTCCCTGGCCTCTCAGAGCCACCAGCAGGACATGGAAATGGGGCGGAAGCCCGCAGGCCCCGGAATGCCTTGCTGATGGGGTCACTCGCCCAGGGACTCACGGACCAGCCCTGCAGACAGTTTCGAAACAGGAACAAGGGACCCTTCCTGGCCCAGAGCAGAGCAAGGAGAGCGGAGGGGCATGAGGCCTGGGTTGGTTTGGGAAGATCCTAGATTAAGAAACTGTCGGACCTGGCAGAGGTATCGGCCTCGATACCAGGGCAAGAAACCCTGCAAAGGTGGGCATTTTTAGGAAACCCTGTGCCACTGTCGACTGGACACAGTGGCTACTGCTTCTGTGTTTCCCTCGGGAGGGCTGGCCTCCGGCCGGACTGAAACCGAGGCCGTTCGCAGGGCATTGAGACAGACACTGACATTAGGGTTGGCTGTATCGGCACTGGTGCTGGGGGCAGCCAGGTGGCCCGCCAGGCTGTCTGCAGTTCATCTTTGAAAAATGCAAGGGTCACAGCCAGAAGCCAGTCACCATCCCCCTGGGGCAGCTAGTCAGTTTCTAAAACTACGCTGTGGCAAATTCTGACTCAGAGTAACCATTTTCCAATCCGAGCCTTTCTGCGTTTTCTTTCTCGAGTCCTACTTCTTCTCCGGTGCCCCTCTGGTCCCATTGGTGAGAAAGCTCTGTCTGCATTTATTGTCATACTTCCAAAAGGGCCAGCCACCTCCGTGAGACGGTCCCTCAGAGGGAGAGAGCCCTGAGGTGGTCTCCAGCAACATAGAGGACAGCTTCAAGCTGCCCTGTCTTCTTGTAAAGGACACCCACTGAGCCTGGCTGATGCACCCCAGGTTCTTCAGGGTTTTCATGAGGTCCCGGCGGAATCTCTCGCCCACAAAAACGTAGAGAACAGGGTTCAGGCAGCTGTGGAAAAAGGCCAAGGTTTGGGTGACCTGGAAGCAGATGTCAACGTGGATGGACATGGCGCAACTGGAGAGGATGCCGGTGTGGACGTCGATGGCCTGCACCAGGAGGACGCCGTTGTAGGGGAACTGGGATATGAAGAAGAAAGTAAGGACAGTGATGGTCACCTTTAGGGCCTTGTACTTGGACGACTTCCGAGCTTGGATCAGAGTGTGAATGATGAGGGTATAGCAGCAAGCCATGACCACAAAGGGCAGGAGGAACCCCAGGACCACCTTCATGGTCAAGACCGCCACCTTGACTTTGGTGCTCTCAGGGACGTGAGGGTAAACCATGGTGCAGACGCTGGTGCCAGGTTCCTGGATGACTTGGCTGTACAGGATTTCTGGGGTGCAGAGAGCCGCCGCCACCACCCAGATAGCGATGCAAACCACCTTGCTGTACAGAAGCCTTTTCCTCCGCCAGGTCTGCGCCCTCATGGCCTGAGCAATGGCGATGTACCTGTCCACGCTGATGCACATGATCAGCAGCACGCAGCTGTAGAAGTTCATCTTGTACATGCTGTTGACCACTTTGCACATGATGGTCTCGAATTTCCACTGGTCCGCGGTGGCGATGGCCCAGAAGGGAAGGGTGACCAGGAAGAGAAGGTCAGCGATGGCCAGGTTCAACAGGAACGTGTCAGTCATGGTCTTCACTCTGGTGCAGTACCAGTAGACGAGGATGACCAGGCCGTTGCCCAGGGTGCCCACGAGGAACACGAGCCAGTACAAGGGTGGGAGGAAGTGGCTCGCAAACTGCCTGACATGGCTTTTCTTACAGAAGAAGTTCGTGACGTTGAAGTTCACGTAGTCCTCCGTTGAGTCGTAGGTGTAGACATCAGACAAGTTAGGGACCAGGTTCTGCAAGGAGATACTGAACAGCTCCGGGTCAAGGGCAATGTTTTGGAGGTTCTGTCAATGATAAGACAAAAGACACGTGTATGTAGAAAACAGGAATTCTGAGAGCATCTGCTCGGATCAGAAGAGATTCATTTATTCAATGGAGGTTAGCTGAGCCCCTACGACATGTCATACACTCTGTGTGAGCTGAAGACTCGGCAGCAGACGAGTCAAACATGGTCCCTGCGCCCGTGGAACTTACCTACCTGTGGAGGGCACACGCAAGGGGCGAACCATGATGGGACATGTGACAGGTGCTCCGATGGGGTGGGACCCCCTTGGGAGCACTGACGGGCAGAACTTTGATCAAATCTGAATGACTCTGATTGCCCCAGCTCCTCTCTATTCTATCCTCCCCCAAAAAAGCCCTCAGGCTTTTCAAGTTTCCTGGGTCCAGGTCCCTGAGTCTCCTGAAGACTGTGGATCCTCTACCCCAGACACACGCACACACACCCATCTACACACTCTCACATACACGCACATACACAAGCACCAGGACAGGCTAGAGAATCTTCAGCGTCTCTTGCTCAAACCCCACTAAGAATTTTAAGACACCAGAGCGTTAAATCAAGCAAGAGGTACTTCTAAATACAGGGCCTTTACAGCTGTACAGGGCGGACACCCATGAAGCTGGCGCTCATAGGCACGTAGGTACACACATGCATTCACACATACACCTATAGGCACGCACTGTTGAGGCCCCACAATGCACACTCACACATATGAGTACAATTCATATGTACACACCCACACACACCCCTGGTTGCAGTTTTGATGGGGTCCTGGCCCAGTACCACCTGGAAATGAAGGCTGGTAATCAGACCCCTGAGGTGTGAGCCCTGGAGACTGGAGGGAGGGGGAGAAGAGGCCTATAGATTGGAGCAGGGCTGCATCCCCGCATCTGCCACCGTCCACAGAACCTCAAACACTCTCACTTCTTGCCCCCCTCCCCCCGGGGCTCCCAGTGAGGCTCTGAGTTCCACCCGCAGCCACAGCTTTGGCCCTCTTGCCGCAGGGGACATTCCTTGCCACATCGCTCCCTTTGTGTCTCCTGCAGCAAATGCAGCGGTGGTTCAGTCTACCCGGATGCCTTTGGACTAGCCGTAACCTCGAAGCCACGATAGGGTTTTATTTTGTTTTAAATATTAACCATCGAAGTATAAATATTCAGTTTCCATATCTAACTACTCAGTGAAATACTCAGCTATCCTCTAGCCAGCTCCTGTTAGCTGGGGTCTTCAGCTGGGGTCTTCCCGCCTAGGCGCACCGTAGTTCCCAGCATCTCTACTAGCTTCGCCCAGCATTTCCCAAGCTGCGTTAGGGCGGCGCGCCCAGGGTTAAATGGCTGAGCATCGCTGCATACTGCACCAGCTTCTTCCAACTTCGCCATCCCCGGGAACCTATTAAAGGCTCCGGAAAGCCCTGCAGAACTGGGTTTTTGTTTTTGTTTTTTTAATTTTTTTTTTAATGATTGTATTTATTATTTTTAGAGAATGGGGAAGGGAGAGAGGCATATTGGGAGAGGAACATCAATGTATGGTTGCCTTTCACCTGCCTCCAGCTACGGACCTAGCTGGGGACCTGGCTGGGGACCTATCTTGCAACCTGGTTATGTGCCCTGGCTGGGAATCGAACCAGCGACCTTTGGGTTTGCAGGCCAGCACCTTGTCCACTGTGCCACCAGCCAAGGCCAGACTTGTTTTATTATAACTACAGCACTCATGGGCGAGTGTGTTGAGTGCCCATTAAGATAGGATGACATGCCGACTTGACCAGTAAAGGGCAGTAGATATCAGGACTCTGGCGTCTCCTGGATTCTGAAGCTCATACCAAGAGCTAAAGAGCTATTTGGACCAGGAGGACACCAGGGGGACACCAGGGGGAACACCCGTGGTAACTTGGAAAATCTGGAGCCTAGTCATGACTCCTCCGCCAGTGTGTGACGGAGACCAGACCCAGGAGATGGCGCTGCAGGACAGAGCAGCCGGTCCTGGCCCCGCAGGGGGAGCTGAAGGAACTGCCTGTCCTCATTTTCCACTGGCTTTGTCTCCAAGCCTGACTGATCTGGCCTCAGTTTACGTGTGAACATTTGCCTTGCTGTCCGGAAAGCCAGTCTCCTGGGAGGACAGATGTCCTGGGTGACGTGTATTTTAGTGAAGACTTGGGAAGGATGACATTTGGGGGGAAAGGCAGTAAAACCACGTAGAGGAGCAGGTGTCAATGGAGAATTCACACAATGAAGCATGAAGCTGCTTTCTTAGTGAGCGTTTGTGTCGTTCTGTTTTGTTTTTACACTTTTGGGGTCAAATAGCTTTACTAGACTTTCCCAGGAGCCTGAGCCAATGCTGGGAGACAGGCAAACAGCATCCCCACTTCAAGGTGCAGCCCAGAGGGTCTCGCACAGTGACCTCAGGCAGCCCCGGTGGGACCCAGCACTCTGCACTGTCTGCGAGGGTCCGGGACTGAGGGGCACTGACCGCCACTCCCCAAGCTGGACCCCAGCCGAGGGTCCTGGTCCTGCTGTATGTTACATCCCCACGACTCTTCTGTAACTACCAACTTGGAATTCCTAATCCCTTTCCCTTGTCACCCTATTCCCCGGGGCCCCTCTCACCTGGCACCCAGCCACATGTTTTCTGTGCCTATGAGTTTGCTTCTGTTTTGTTTTGGACTCCACATGTAAGTGAAGCCGTGTGGCATTTGTCTTCCTCTGTCTGACACATTTCACCCATCAAGCACGATGCCTTCGAGACCCAGCTAGGTTGTCACAAATGACAAGATTGCCTTCTCTGCTATAGATGAGTCACGTACGTATGCCCCGCTTCTTAATCCATTCATCCATCGAGGGACACCTATCTTGCCATTGTAAATAACGCTGCAACGACCACATGGACGCATGTGGCTTTTCGAATCAGCATTTTAGGTGACTTTGGATAAATACCCAGAAGTGGAATCGCTGGGGACAGAGCCTTGGAGGAAGACCCCATCTTTGCCCTCCATCCTGTCCCCTCCCAGAGGTGGGACTGGGGGGCCTGGACTCGTGGAGGGTTTCCAGAGATAGTGAGCTAGGGGGGTAGCTGCACAGCCGTGGAGGGTGCAGTCTGGGGGCGGAGGGAGGACACGCCTGTGGAGGTGGGGGGCTGTGATTAGGGCCTCAAAGGGAAACAAACCCAGAGAGGACCCCCCGCCCCCCACCCCACCCCGGCCCTGCAGGTTGCAGCAGTTCCTGCTGCTTTTGGCTGGAGCTGCAGGGCTGACCTCAGTGCACAGGGAGGGCCCCTCCTCCAATTCTCCGGGACACTTCGAGCCCATAGTGTACTCCCTCAGCTTCGGTTCCCACATCTGTAAACATGGCCCGGCCTCTCCTCCAAGGCGAAAGGACAACGGTGTCCTGGATGGTGACCAATGCACAGCACCTCCTGGGAGAATGACCACAAGGGCCTCACGACTGCTGCCTCATGAACATGGGTGCTGGGGCCACAGAAGTCCCATCTCTTCCCCCACTCAGGGGGTGCTGCTCACACGATCACCTCCGGGCGCACTCTTCTTCCTGTCTGGAGCTGACTTGCAGAGTCTGGATATTTTCCAAGATCCCAAATGAGAAAAGCAAGTGACAGTCCCAGAAGCAGCCCCACCTTAACTGTTTCTGCTGGATGGGGATAAAAGGCAAATCCTAACGCTAGGAGAAGCTGAAGGGTCTAATTCTGGTCAGAGAAATAGAGGCATACCTCATTGCTTCACCAGCTCCAAGTTCATTACCTTTTTCTATTGCAAATACGGGCATCACGTATGCCATGCTAAGCATCATTTGTATATCTTAACCATCTGACATCAGGGCAGCAACCACAGCTCTGCGGTTTTTGGTTACCACTGCTAAGATTGCAGAGATATACCTGTAAGACCCAGACTTCCTCTTTGAGAAGAGCAAAACTAAAATCCTAAGATACTTTTGCAAGACATTTATGAATATCGCAAAAGCATGGGCATTGAATTTGATTCTATAGTTAAGTCACACTTGGCTATGAAGGCATAAATGATTCTCTGGGTAATAACCAGTTTTTTTGTTTTTTTTTTTTTAGTTGTTTGGGTACCTAACATTTTATTTTACTTTATTTTATTGTTGTTGTATTACTTTTTGCTCCCCTCTGTTCCCCTCCCCACCCACCCATTCCCCCCAAAGTCAATCGACTTACCAATTTTTGTTTGCTTCTTTGTCCCTTTCTGAGACATGCATTCCATTGCATGGTTCTGAGAATACCTACATAACGTTATGTAAGAAGTGACAGTCCCTGCGCCCACCAGGGGTCTTGTGGAAACAAAGTCAATGGATTTGCCCTTGCCCTCCTTCGCCTGGGTTTCAGAACAGACGCATGGAACGAAGCCCACTGTGGTAGGAAAGAATCTAAAACAGCATTTTTCTGTCTTCCCAACATCCCCAAGAAAGCTTCTGGCTCTCGATTTCTGCACTGCGAGTCACCTGCCTCTAGGGGCGCCACTCCGCCGAGACGCCCAGCCCTCAGCGGTTTGTTTCCCGCTCACCCAAAAAGCCAGATAGGGGCGCGGTTCAGGGGACTGGGGAGTGCGGCTGTAGTACTCACCATGAGTTCTGTGGCTGTCATGGCAGGCCAGGTGCAAGCTTGTCTCTGGAAAGGGGGCAAACAAAAAAAAAAAAAAAAAAAAAAAAGAGGACTTGTACATGAACTGTAATAAACACCTAAAGATGGAGGTTAAATGTTAAACCTGTTTTTCTCCGGAGAAAGAAAACCTCAAGCAAGGGTTGCAGGCCATGCTCGTTCCGCTGATGGCAGGTCCGATCGTCAAGATTTCAAAGTCATCTTGGTTGTTCACGCGGAAATGAGAGCATCCTTTCCTTGGAGAGTCCTCTGGGGCTTCGGCGGTCCAGCACGTCCTTCTCCCATGAGCTCATTTTCTCTCGACCCACCTTCCCTGTCGGGGTCTGTTTTCCAGAATTCCCCCTTCTCCCCATTTTATCAACCTCACGATCACAGGACAGCAGTGACTTGGGAACGCCGTGGCCCGGGCTCCGCAGGGGAAGGGCCTCTGCGTGACCAGGTGGCAGGAACATGAAAGGTGGGCGGTATCCACCAGCATCGAGGTCCCTCTCCCAGAGAGGCCCAGCACCCCAGCACCTACCTGCACACCCCACGTACAAGCTCAGAGAAGGCTAGAGTGCCCTGCTCTCTCCAGAACCCCACTCCCGCAGGAAGAGGGAGTCCTACGTGTGTCCACCAAAAGAAGGGTGGTTTGCTACTGCACTGAGCTCTGAGCTGACGGAAACCAACCTCTGCTCTTGTTTCCATGTGTTTAAGTCCCCGTAAAACCCAGCCCCCTTCCAGGACCATCGAACAACAGCTCGGCTCCCTCCAAGAAAGTGGACTGGGCCTGAGGGGGCATTTCCTTTTATATCTGGGGTGTCCGGCACCACACCCCCACATTCGAGAAGAAAACATTTTCTTTAGTCCATTCCACCCTGAGCTGCTGACCTCCATCTTACAACACAACTTCAGGGCTGACCCTGCTTTTCTGAAAGGCCAGTGGTTTTCAGTGCACACTGTGGGGTACCCCCACTTTGGAAAATTGTGTGTCAGTTTCTTAAAAAGTTAAACATCCATGCACTTGCCATACGATCTAACCATCCCGCTCCTAAGTGCTTCCCTAGGAAAGATGCCAGCATATGTCTACACGAAGACCGGTCTGTCTACGAATGTTCACAGCAGCTTTATTTGTGATAGCCAACTGCTGGCGACAGTCCAAGTGGACGTCAAGAAGCAGAAATGAGAAAGTCAAATGTGGACTACCCACAGACCCCCATGGGTGGGTCTCGAAGAATTACGCTTAGTGAAGAAGCAAGACCCCAAAACATATGCACCGTGTAATTCCACTCTTCTTTTTTTTTTTTTTTTTTTTAATTTTATTGTTGTTGTATTACATCCATCCCCTTTTTGCTCCCTCTGTCCCCCCACCCACCCACCTAATTCCACTCTTCTAAAATCTATAAAATGCAAACTCATTTCTCATGTAGATTGGTGGTTTCCTGTCGAGAGAGAGTGAGGGAGTGAGGACAGGGCAGGGCAGAGGTGTGAGAAGAAGCCGTGGGCGGGAATGACTGTTGTTCTGTAGATCACGGGATGAACATGCAGAAGAAAACTTACATTCTGCCCTTTGAACATTTGCCATTGATTGTAGTTGGACGGCACTAAGGTGGTTAAGTGAAGGAATGAAAAAGAGCAAGATTTGATTTTCTTCATGCCTCCATTGCTCTGCCGTTAGCAGGTAACGAGGAAGGTGGCCCGCTAGTGGCCCTCAAAGTGCCTTTCTCTGTCCTGTCCTGCGGGGAGTGAGGGCTCAGTGCAAACTCCTGTCTTTAAAAATTAGATTAGCCCTGGCTGGTGGTTCGGTGGATAGGCACTGGCCTTCGAACCCGAAGGTTGCTGATTTGATTCCCAGCCAAGGCACATAACAAGCCAGGTCTCCGGCCAGGTCCCCAGCTGGAAGCAGGTGAAACGCATCCATACACTGATGTCTCTCTCCCTCTCTGCCTCTCTCCCTTCCCCTCTTTCTAAAAATAACGAAATAAAATCTTTAAAAAAAAAGGAAGAAGAAGCCCCGGTGTGCTTCCGTTTCATAAATCTGTTTGCAAAACTCATCCAAAGGAGGAACTCAGCCCACGCCAGCTGGCCTGGAGATTCACTAGCCCCAAAAAGCAAGTCCTGCCCTTAAACTCGGCACAGCTATTCTTTGTGACTTTAAAATCTTGCAGTAGCTTTTTTTTTTTTTTTTTTTTTTTGAGTCCTCACACAAGGATGTTCATTGATTTTAGAGAGAGAGAGAGGAGGCGGTGAGGGAGGGAGAGAGAGAGAAATATCACTTGGTTGCGTCCCACATGATTCCCAACCAAAGATCAAGCCGGCCACTAGGCATGCACCTTGGCTGGAATTGAACTTGCAGCCTTTGGTGTGTGGGATGATACTTCACCAGCCCAGGTTCCTGCATGAGCTTTTTACAAAGGTTCCCTTCCTTCCGTGATTAATGTGCTTCTGGCTCACAGGACATTGGTTGAAATCCAGGGAGTTAAAAGCAAACCGTTTTCCTCCCTAGACCTAAAGGTCCCCACTCTCCTCTCCTCTCCTCTCCTCTTTATCAGAGCTTTCTCAGAATCTCAGAGCTCGCTTTCATTTCTCCTTGTGCCTGAGGAGGGGAACCCCGCGTTAAGGCAAAACTCACCGAAACGGTTTGGAGGGCTCTGGTGTTTGCTCAGCGTGGGCCCAAACTCTCCCTTCAGTGCTCAGAGTTCTCCTTGTGGGCTCGGCAGCCCCTCTAACTGAACAACGAGTGGGATGGGGCGAGCACATCTGCCCCTTGGCCCATCCCTTTCTGCCTATGGGACCTTGGCAAGGAGTGGCATGCCTTCACGGGACCTTTACAAGCCCTTGGGAAGGTCAAGAGTGAAGCTGAGCCTGAGTGCTTTGTGTGGAATGCAGAGAACTATGTGAGAACCAGAGATCGGAAACTGAACGTGTTCTGACACCTGGTACACTTGCTTGTTTTAAGCCTAAGATGTGATCTGTATCCTCACAGCTCATCCTCAAGTACAATGGATACATCATGGCTGCAAATACCAACAATGGTAAATATTATGAAACGCTTTGAGAATTAGGAAAAGGAAGCCATGTTTTTCAGTGCTGGGGAAAACCTGGGAGGACTTCCCGGAGGAGGTGATGTTTTTGCTGGTCCTTGAAGGCCGGAGAGCATGGGGGCAAAGGGGAGAGAATATTGCTGCAGGGCAGGGAAACTGATCATCAAAGACAGGAAAGCCAGAAAGCACTGAGATGCATGCAGGGCCCAGAGTTGGAGGGAAGCAAGAGAGCTAGCTGCTGAGTCTCCAAAAGTGAACAGTGCTTATTAGAAAAGTTAATCTGGTATCAGTTACTATCCAACCATTATTTTTCTATTCTCTACTGTCCTTGAGAAACCAATGGGAAAGTCAGCAGGTGGTGGCTATGGGCAAGGTAACCACACACATCTGGCTCGTAGAAACCCAGTGCATCGAACACCAATGCCAGCAGGGAATGTGGATCCTGACTGTGATCTTTGTCCATTTTACTACAGGGTCAGGTGCCCACCTAGCCCCCACCCCTGTACACGAGGGCCTGACCTGAGGCCCAGGGGGCTCCCAGTGTCAGCTTGTGAGGGGTCTTCAGAGCAGAGAGACAGATTTTAGAAGAAAGAGACCATCAGACTAGGCACTCGCGCATGAGCTTCATCTGGGAGGAGGCCGGTGCTGACTCTAGAGCATCAGCTAATGGAGAACTAAAGAGGGGGTGTGTCTGACCAAACCGTATTCACCGAGGCGTCACTTAAAATAAAGTAGCTTGGCTGGTATCTCATGATAAAGGAGTATTTTCACACTGTACCAAGAAAACTCCCCCCAAAGCAAACATGCGTATCCGCAATGGAGAAAATACAACAGCAAGTACCTCTCTCCTAGTTCAGCCATTGTTAGCTTTCGGAGACACCTTCTTTTAGATTTTTCTCACACACATATATACACACGCCCGCTGTCCGCATAGGGTGGAAACCTGACTGCACACACAACGTTCTATCCAGCTTTCTAGTGACCAGTCCTTCGTGGGCCAATTCAATGCCAACTGAGCATGAAGTAATAATATCCCACTGGATGGCTGTCTGTCTGGATGGGCTGCAGTCCGTTTAATCCGTCACCCCCTTCCGCATCTCATTCCTCGCCCAAGTGCTCATGATCACTGAACAAATACATGAAAGCCTGAGTTTCAGAAGCTATTAGAGCCACACCCAACTGAGGGCACAAGCCCCCCGGAGACTGGGGGGAAGAGGGGAGGGCGGCAGTACTCACCAGGGAGCGTGGGTGGCGTGAGGCTGCAGAAGGCTGACCCCACCAGCTGTGCCCGGGAGCGCCGGGCCTCCTGTCTGCCTGGGGAGAGAGGCAAGTCGTTTATGAGTGCTGAGCAGGCAGCGACCCACCAGCAACACCAGAAAAGGAAGCCAGGCCACCCCAGCCTGTGCTATCACTGGCGGGGTGGCTCAGGAGGGTGGGGACCAGTTGTGGCTTTTAGCAAATAGCATTTGATCATAGATAATTCACAATGGGAAATGAAAGCCCAAGAACTGCTAGGCTAAGGGAAAACCATCTTCCCTGAAGATGCATGCGCGGGCTGATCATGGGTGAACACCTTTTCCTAGACAGCAGAGCTGCTTACAGGGAAAGGGAGAGTCCCAGCGAGGGCGGCCGCCAGCAGCCTTGCTCCGGGCGCGCACGAACAAGGTTTCTTCAGTGGTGCTATCTGATCGGCTTGTGTGGGTTTAGCTCACCCTCCTCCCGTGCCCGCCATCGCATGGGACCCTCTCGGCCTTGACAGAGGTACCTCAATGCTGTGCCGTCCCACGCAGGAACTGCAGGCTACATGTACCTATTCACATGGAAAGTAATTCAAATGTCACTAGCTCCTAGCCCCACTGGCCACGTTGCAAGGGTGAGGTAGCCAGGGACAGCATGCCTGTCATCTCTGACCTTCTATCGAATGGCGGGTGGCGCTACTTTAGAGAGTCCATGTGTAGACACACAGCTAGGAATGGGGAAGATGGGAGGGCCACAGTCACCTTAAAGTTGGGGTCCAATCCAGTAAGGCTTTATTTAGACATGACCATTATACATGGGATACCTGAACGCACGTTTCATTTTATTAATTATGTGAGTTTAGGTGAGCTTTCGAAGAAGCCTAAATCTACAAAATGCTTATTGATTTTAGAGAAGGGAGAGAGAGAGAGAAAGAAACATTGATTGCCTCTTGCACTTGTCCTGACAGGTCCACGACCTAAGTATGAGCCCTGACTGGGAATCAAACCCCTGACCTTACCGTTTATGGGACAGCACTCCAACACCGGGCCGGAGCCAAAATGTTATAGATTTTAACGAAGTTCCCAGAGGAAGTCCCAGCCTCAGCTACAGTGGGGCTTCGGATCACAACACAACCATTACCTGCTCACGGCCGATAGAAAGAACCCAAGTTGATTTCTTGTGATTATGACTCATCTCTGATATTTCTTTGTGGGGGAATCACAGCCACAGTCCCATGGAAACCTCATCCTCCGTCAGCATCTTCAGCGCCCTGCGGGTGCAGTGGGGTCTCCAGCAGGGTGAGCCCCCAGATGCAGCCCATCAGTCCCCGGCCATTTGGACAGAGGAAATTGATCCGTAAGATCAAGGACATGCCGTGCAGACTCTACTCGTCCACCGGCTGGCTGGGTGAGATGATGGAGGGCGGGAGGTGGGGAAACGGTTCTCTGTGCAGGTGGAAGTCAGAGCTGGGTGATTCTAAGAGGCTGCAGGTTCCCTTGGATCCCTTTGCACAGGCTGCATTCGTACCCTGCGGGAGGCGAGCTCCAGAGGGCGGGGCAGTGTGTGCGTCGCTGCGGGGCCCCAGGGCCAGGCGCTGTGCCCAGAGGTGACGGGCGTCTAGGGCTTGATCGTGCAGTCTGTCATCTTCGAGTCGAAAAAGAGAGAAGACCCCATGGACTTCGCCGGAGGAGCCCACAGGGCGGCAGGGCGGGGTTCACCGTCCTTCACCCCCATGTTCGGAGCATCTAACCCAGGTTGGGGCCAGTCCTCCCCTTTCCAAGGTCCCCCTGCTTCAACTAGACTCTAGTCCTGTCCTTCTCCCGAGCCTCCCGCACTCACTGGGCGGGTGATATTCCAAAAGCAGAGAGCGTGGGTCTCTGCAAGAAGGCGGTGCTAGGTTTCTGCTCTTCATGGATTCAGGTTTTATCCGAACTTGGGAACGACAAAGGGCATGCGAGAGGTTCACCAGCATCTGGTGCTGAGGGTCTGACCTGTGCCGCAACAAGGGGTCCTAGGGACAAACTTCCGGGGGATAAGATCCAGAGGGACCCTTCTGCCTGCCTGCTCCGTGTGGCTGGGGACCCTGGGGTCCTGGCCATGGTGGCAACCCAGCTTTGAATTCTACGGACTTAGTAATCATCGTTAGATGGCGTTGACCTCGGGAAGTGCTGGGAATCGGGCTTCCTGCCAGGTTTCTATCCGCCCTGTCCCACGTGCAGCCACCAATCACACGCAGCCACGCACACAAACTGTGGCTGGGGGACGGAGAACCTGTTTTTTATCTTATTTTATTAAGATTGGTTTAAACTGAAGTGCAAACAGCTACACACGAGGGGAGACCCCTCCAAAAGAAACAACCCCGGAATTTATTTATTAAAAAATTGGGTGTCTACTTTTAAATATTTAAACTTCCATCACCTTCCAAGTACTCCCTCCCTTGTGCCAAGTGCAGTGTTCGCGAGTAGCCACGGACCGTGGGGAGGCTGAGGCCGGCAGAGAAGGATCCCAGGGCAGCGCGGGGATCACAGGACAGGCAGTCACGGCTGAGTGACTCTCGTTGCAGAAAGGACAGCGGCAGAGCCCTTGGAGGCTCTGGAAAGACTTGGGTGGGGACCCGAGTCTCACACAGGGGCCCCGGGAAGAAACGCTGGTTAGAACGGAAGTGACATCTTTAGCGTTAGTCTGATATGGTTGCAGTGGTTTGTGGCTGGAGATTTGGAGACAGGTCAAGAGTTTATCAGGCAGCTGCCTAGCTTTTGCAGAACCCAATGTAAGAAAAAAACAATGCCATTTTCACTGCTCTGGATGGGCACCTGCTGTGCGGGAAATGGGGGGGCTGCCTGCAGGACTTGGGATGTCCCGCGGCAGCTCTTGACAATGAACAGGTCCCTTCTGCCCACTCCCAGCATGTTGTTGGAACTGCTCCGCTGTGCCCTCCACCCACCATATGAGCCAATCTCCTACTATGCACCAGCTCTGACCTAAGAGGGAGGGAGACAGCAGTCACTGCGACGGGATACTATTAAATTAAATGACAAAATTAGAGCCCTGGTTGGTGGCACAATGGATAAGGCTCCGGCCTGCAAGCCCAAAGGTTGCTGGTTCAAATCCCGGCCAGGGCACATAACCAGGTTGCAAGCCAGGTCTCCAGCCAGGTCCATGGCTGGAGGCAGATGAAAGGCAACCGCTCATTGAGGTTTCTCTCCCTCTCTGCCTCTCTCCCTTCCCCTCTCTCTATGACCCATGACGGTGAAGAGGGGGAGACCACCCCCAGCAGAGGAAACAGGCGGCGGAAGTGTCTGGCAGGCCGAGGGGGAGCAGACCCGCGTGCTGGGGCTGGGGTGTGAGCGGGCTGAGGCTGGGGTCAGCCGTTTCCACCTGGTGCCAGGTGTAAGATTTAAGTAGCTGCTGAGAGATTGACACAGGCAATGACCGGCCGACCTCCCCATCTGATAGCTAGTGGGCTGCTGTGGGGGGAGCAGCTGAAGCTGCTGAAGCTCACGGTTTCCCCGCAGACTCTGAGCGTAGGCCCACCCGCCAGAGCCGGCAGACTGATGACAGCCTCCCCTGGGCTGGGCCCTGCTGGCCACTGTCCCTTCTCCCAATTAGGACTCTAGGGGGGCATCAGCGTGAATCCAGAACACTCATCTTCCCCTTCTCTGGACACCCCAGGCCGAGCTCGGGCACCCCGCCCACTGCACTTAACCTTTGCAGGGGCGGTGGCAAGGATGCGATGGGACAGGCTTGATGGCTTTTTCTAAACGTGGGCTTTATGTAAATGTTTTAAATACTATATTTTATTTGTTTTGCTATTACAGTTGTCCCAATGTTCCCCCCTTTGCCCCCCTCCACCCAGTACCCCATTTCCTCCAGCAATGCCCGCCTTAGTTTATGTCCATGAGTCATGCATGTAAGTTCTTTGGTTTCCCTATTTCCTTTGTTCTTTTTTTTTTTTCTTTTTAAATTTTATT
>PVIW01008605.1:0-10525 GCA_004026585.1 Noctilio leporinus
CTATTTCTGTGAAGTCTGTCATTGGTATTTTAATTGGGATTGCATTGAATATGTAGATTGCTTTGGGTAGTATGGACATTTTAATGATGTTAATTCTTCCCATCCATGAACATGGTATATGCTTCCATTTATTTGTGTCTTCCTTGATTTCTTTCTTCATTGTTCTGTAGTTTTCTGAGTACAGGTCTTTGACCTCCTTCATTAAGTTGATTCCTAGGTACTTTATTTTTCTTGTTGCTATGGTAAATGGGATTTGTTTTTTCGCTTCTTTTTCTGTTGTTTCATTATTGGTATACAAAAATGCTTTTGATTTCTGGATATTGACTTTATACCCAGCTATTTTTCTAAATTTGCTTATTAGGTTGAGTAAGTTTTTGGTGGAGCCCACCGGGTTTTGTATGTACACTATCATATCATCTGCAAATAATGACAGTTTGATTTCCTCCTTTCCAATTTGGATACCTTTGATTCCTTTTTCTTCTCTGATGGCTATAGCTAGAACTTCCAAGACAATGTTGAATAGAAGTGGAGAAAGTGGACAGCCTTGTCTCGTTCCTGATCTTAGGGGGAAAGCTTTCAGCTTTTGTCCGTTAAGTGTGATGTTGGCTTCAGGTTTCTCATAGATGGCCTTTATGATGTTGAGGTATGCTCCCCCTATTCCCATTTTGCTGAGGGTTTTTTATCATAAATGGTTGCTGCACTTTATCAAATGCTTTTTCAGCATCCATTGATATGATCATATGGTTTTTATCTTTCAATTTGTTGATGTGGTGTATTACATTTATTGATTTACGAATGTTGTACCATCCTTGCATCCCTAGAATGAAGCCCACTTGATCATGGTGTATGATCTTTGTAATATACTGCTGAGTCCGATTGGCCAATATTTTGTGAGAATTTTAGCATCTATGTTCATCAGAGATATTGGCCTGTAGCTTTCTTTCTTAGTTGTATCTTGCCCTGGTTTTGGGATTAGAATAATATTGGCCTCATAGAAAGAGTTTGGGAGTCTTCCCTCTTCCTGAATTTTTGGTATAGTTTGAGGAGGATAGGAGTTAGTTCTTCTTTAAATGTTTGGTAAAATTCACCTGTGTAGCCATCTGGACAAGGGCTTTTGTGCTTTGGGAGATTTTGGATTACTTCTTTAATTTCACTAGTTGTTATCCAAAATTTTCTTAATATTTTACATTTTCTCTTTCTACAACTGATTCCTGTTCCAGAACTTTTCTCAAGAGCTTTAACCAACAGCTGTGTTTGCAAAAAGTGCTGGATTGTTGTTCCTTTCAGGACATTTAATCTTTTAAATCCTCAAAATATTTTGTAAAATGTGAGTAAAGACGCTTCTGACCTGTTGAGAGGCAGTATTTTTACTGACATAACTCTCATTTGAGATCACTGTATTTGAGCTTGCAGCTAATAAATCTGCTTTGGCCCATATGAAACAGGATGAAATGGTTTTGAAGCCCACGTAGCCTTTAACTGGTTATTTGAACTTCTTTTATTTAGTACGTCATTTGTATTCTCTTTTATGAGGTTTTTAATTGTTATATTGTCAGTTGTTGGGAATGTTCTTTAGCATGAGAAAAAAATGTAACTCAATAAACAGATATGATTTTATAATTAAAGACTTGGATTCTTTTTGGAAACATAATTTCAGGCCTACAGAAATGATCGAAATCAGGAAATTGGCATTGATGTAAGGCTTTTGAGGTAATCTATAGACCCTATTCAAATGTTTCAAGTTTCTCAGTCATGTTCTTTATATGAAAAGAACATCCTGGATCACAAGTAGTACAGAGTTGTCATGTGTCATTAGTCACCTTTAATCTGGAACAGTTTTACCTTTCATGAATTTAACATTTTTAAAGATAATAGGCCAGTTTTTTGTAGCAGATTTAATTAATAAGTGACATATTTTTCATAGCATCAGGAGGTGTGTGAAGTTGACTTGTTCCATTACAGGTGTCTACTTTGATTGCTTGGCCAAGGTGGTCTGCCAGATTGCTCTACTGTCAAGAGATGCTTTTTCTCTTTGTATTTTTTAAGTATCTTTGAGGCTATTTTGAGACTGTTTTATGTTCTGTTACTCCTCAAAACTTTTGCCTACTAGTCTTAAGCATCCATTGATGAATCTGAAGTAATTATGATGATGATTATTGATGGTAATTTTCTGATTCCACCATTTTTCTATACTTATTAGTTGTAGGAAACTTATTAGTTCTGATATAAGAAAGAGCTTCCCCTTCCATTTATTTATTTGTTTATTTATTTAATTTCTATTGGCATTAATTCATGCATTCTTATTTAATGGGTAACATAAAAACTGTCGTCATTTAAACATTTAATTGGCAAATTGTCATATATTTGGCTAATAGAAACCTTTTCAACTGGCTCCTGTGAACTTTTGACATGACCCCACTCTTTTTTGAGTGTTTCCTTACTTTTTGAAACAAGATATTCTAGGCCCAGGGCTTGGCAAACTTTTCCTGCAAGTGGCCAGATAGTAAATATTTTTGGCTTTGTGAACCATACAGACTCTGTTGCAACTACTTAACTTCGCCCTCGCAGCAGGAATGCAGCCATAAGGCAATTTGTAAATGAATGAGCATGGCTGTATTCCATTAAAACTTTATTTATAAAGAAAGGTTGCTGTTCCTGGCTGGTGGCACAGTGGATAGGTGCTGGCCTGCAAACCCAAAGGTTGCTGGTTCGATTCCCAGCCAGGGCACATAACCAGGCTGCAAGCCAGGGCTCCAGCCAGGTCCATAGCTGGAGGCAGGTGAAAGGCGTACATTAATGCTTCTGTTCCTCTCTGCCTCTTTCCCTTCCCCTCTCACTGGAAATAATAAATTAAATCTTAAAAAAAAAAAAAAGGTTGCTGTCCTGATTTGGCCTATGGGCAGTAGTTTGCCCACCCCCTTCAAGACTCCTCTTGTACTTTCTTCAAGCCAGTCTTAGAATTGACCATTTTTTTCCTGAGGAGCTCTGGATCCTTATTGCAATGAATGGTATTAAGAAACTGAGATCTGGGTACTGGATGTGTTCATTGCTACTGGTATATTGTTAATACTAGACCCTCTTAGCAGACAAGTAATTAAGAATGGACATATATACTTGCATGCATTTGTGTATATGTATATAGGCACACATATTTTTGTATCTCCTTATATTATAAACGATTGAGTGATATCTCCAATTCCATGCTAGTATCACAGGCTTTATTCTAGTCTTTCTATTTTCCATATTTGTAATTTCTCATGTTGACAAACCTGTCTCCTATTCTCCACAATATATTTACTTACTTGTTAAATCCTAGAATATACAGAAAGTAGTTTTAGAATTGCTAACATAAACTTCTGTGAAAAACTAGTCTTTTAATTTGAGTTTAATTTTTATTTACACTTCTTTTATCTTCTAACTTCAGTCTTTAAATACTGTGTTCAAAAGTTATTCCATCCCTTTAGTACATCCCTTTAGTATGTTGTTTTTCATTTTAAATATAGTTAGGATCATTTATTTTTATTTGTATTGCATTTTAGGCTATTTCCTCCATTTTTATTTTATTTTATGTTGACTTTTTTTAGTTTGTGAAACATGAATGTAGCTTCAAAAGTCAGAACATGCCAAAAGACATGTTACAGTGAAGTTGCTCCATATCCATTTCTTTTACCCAGTCTTCACCACCTCCTTTTTATCCTGTTTTAACTTAAGCTCTGTCGCTAACCATTCTCACTAGATCTAACTTATTGTTCAGTGTGTCTTTTTTGCACAGATATTTATGTATGTAACTCTTGTGTTTTTCTTCTTTGTTACATTAAATGAAGCACACTGTAGATAATCCGTCCTGTAATTAATTCACAAGTCCTGCTGAACCATTCTTATTTGGGATTGGGATTCTGAAGGGCTGCCATTGACAGGTAGGTGTAAAATGGATATAGACAGACCCTCAGAAACTCCACTCTGAATACATTTAAACTCTGAAAAGAGGTTGAAGTAATTCATTGTATTTGTCTCAGGTGCCTGGCAAAGAGCAATGTAAATCTTGTTTGGAAGATGATACCATTATAATAGGCCTCAAATTGTTTCTACAAATCATTTTATAATATAATGTCCATTCTGTTATTAAGAAAACCAGGCACAACATGAACAAAATCAAATAGAAGCAATAGAAGATAGTGTTGGATCCATAGGGGCCTCTGATATTGGAGCTTTTAGTAGCCAACTTTAATGTAGCTATGCTTACCTTGTTCAAAGAGACAAAAGAGAAGATTCACCATTTTCAGTAGTGAACTGGAAACTTTACAAAAAACAAAATGGAAAATCTAGACTTGAAAACATAGTAACTGAAATTAGAACATTATTGGATGGGTTCAACAGAAGATTATTTAGAGCTGAAAAGTGAATTAGTGAAGTGGAAACATGATTGAAGAGATAGAAGACAGAGACATTGAAAAGGTCAAAAGTGTGTGGTTGGGAGTCCCAGATAAAGGGATGAGAGGGAATGGGGCAAAAGTGATATTGGAAGAGATTGGCTGATACTTATCATAACTGGTGAAATTTCAAGCAATAAATTCAAGAATTACTAGTATGAAGTTGGGTGAAAAGAAATCCACACCTCGGGTTATTTTAGTAAACCTGTAGAAAACCAAAGACAAAGAGAAAAACTTCAAAAGCTGCTAGAAGTGGGGAGAGAGAATAGTATACTTTCAAAGAATCAGCTATTATACCAAAAATTAAATAGACAGAGTTCTCTATAGAAACAGTAGAGGCTTGAAGACAATGGAATGGTATCTTCAAATTACTGAGAGAAGATAAGAAAACACCTACAACTCTTTTTTTTTTTTTTTTTTTTTTAGGTGAATGCTTTTATTATTACTGTTTTTCACAAATGTATAAACTAAGGTAAACAGATCAAGTAACTTGCCAAATTTTACAAAACTAGAAAATGCCAGCACTAGGATTCATGTCCAAGTGGTCCAATATTGTACTGCTTCACTTAACTAAAAATATGGAATGCTTCATGAATTTGTTTGTCATCCTTGTGCAGGGGCCATGATAATCTCTATCTGTGAAGTGAGCACGAAACACCTACAATTCTAAGCCTTGTAAAAATACCCTAGAAGATCAAGATGAAATGTAAACATTTTGGACTGGACAATTTTTCAGTTATACTAGCCACTCCTTAAAATGCTCAAAACACATATAATGGCATGTGGCTACCATGTTGGACAGCATAGATAATGCAAATTTCCATAATTTGCACTTATGGGAACTCCCTGTAGCCAAATACCATATTTTTTGCTCCATACATGCACTTATTTTCCCCAAAAGTTGGGTAGGGGGTGTCTGTGCATCTTAGGTAGCAAATATTGCATCACAGGCCAAGATGTGTATTATCTGACCTGTCAGCAGTGGCAACAGCTGTTAGAAGAGGCGCTGTTGCAGGTATTGAGAAAATCATAAGAATATTTTGAACAACATCCTGTCGCTCCCCCCTCAAGAGTGGGAACTGTAGATGAAATTCACAAAATCCTAGGAAAATTCAAATGAATAAAATTGACCCAAGAAGAAATTTAAAACTATGTTTAAAACTTTTTTTTTTTTCCTTGCCCTGGCTGGTGGTACAGTGGATAAGGCACCTGCCTGCGAACCCAAAGGTTGCTGGTCTGATTCCCAGCCAGGGCACATAACCAGGTTGCAAACCAGGTTGCAAGCCAGGTCTCCAGCCAGGTCTGTAGCTGGAGGCAGGTGAAAGGCAACCATACATTGATGTCTTTCTCCCTCTCTGTCTCCTTTCGTATCTCTCTGGAAATAAATTTTTAAGATCTTAAAAAACAGAAAAAACATTTTTTTCCCTTGTGTTTGTCTTTGTTTGATTTTGGTAACAGAGGGCATACTATCCTCATAGAATGAGTTGGGGGACATTTATAGGACTTCTGGTCAAGGTGGCGGCATAGGCAGACACTGCTCACCTCTTCGCACAACCACACCAAAATTACAGCTAAAATATAGAACAATAATCATTCAGAACCATCAGAAATCAAGTTGAATGGAAGTCTGACAACTACAAATTAAAGAAACCATATCCATCCAGACTGAGCTGGCAAGCTGGTGCCATATCTGAGTCTCTGTCAACCTGGCTAGTACTGTTTGGCTTGCCTATGACATCACCTGAGACTCTGTGCCAACTAATTTGTGGACCTACACCAGCTGCTTTTGCATACGAACGGCTGATCTTGACTCAGGCTTTACAACTTCCTAAATCCTCTCAGATAAGCAACAGCTGCCTGAGTGAGCCTGGCACTGGCAGAAGCCCGCCTAGAGTCACTGCTTGGCTTCACCTGGGAATCTCCAAGCCCAGCACAAGTAGTAGCCATCTCAGGTTGCTTTATATCTCAGGCCGGGTGGCCCCGGGCAAAACACAGTTGGGGGCTTGACTTTGGCCTGCACCATGCAGGAGATGCCAGGGCCAGTGCACCCAGGGGCTAGCTACAGATCACATCAGAGCACCACCACCCTGCCCCTGCACAGTTGATCCTGCAGAGAGGGTGGAAGTCGGTGGTCAGTTAGCACAGCCAATCTTTGCAGTTAGCTGACTGACCTGGGTAAATCCCTTCCGTTGATCTGCCAACAGCAACCAAGGCTCAACTGTAAGAAGAGGGTGTACTCAGCCCACCTGAATGGTGCACCTTGAGTACCCAGCTTGGGTGAAAGGGAGGCTGGACTATTGGACCCTATAGGACACCTTCTACATTAGGCCATGCTACCAAGACGTGGAGTCAAAGCAGCTCTACCTAGGACATAGACACAAACACAGGGACACTCCCAAAATGAGAAGGCAAAGAAATAAGGCCTAAATGAAAGAATAGAATAAAACTCCAGAGAAAGATAATTGATATGGAGATAAGCAATCTATCAGATGCAGAATTCAAAACACTGGTTATAAGGATGCTCAAGGAATTTAGTGAGGACCTCAACAGCATAAAAAGATCCAGTCAGAAATGAAGGATCCACTAATTGCAATAAAGAACAATTTAGAAGGAAACAACAGTAGAGTGGATGAAGCTGAGAATCAAATCAGTGATTTGAAACATAAGGAAGCAAAAAACCAGTCAGAACAAGAAGAAAAAAGAATTTAAAAAAAGTATAGTATAAACAGCCTCTGGAACAACTTCAAACATTAAAACATTTGCTTCATAGGGTTGCTAGAGGAAAAGAGCAAGAGCAAGAAATTAGAACTCTATTTGAAAAAATAATGAAAGAAAACTTCCCTTTTTGGTGAAGGAAATAGACATGCAAGTCCAGGAAACACAGGGAGTCCCCAACAAGATGGACGCAGAGAGGCCCACTTCAAGACATGATAATTTAAATGCCAAAGGTTAAAGGTAAAGAGAGAGTCTTAAAAGAAACGAGAACGGAAATTACCATATTTTTCACACTATAAGGTGCACCTGACCATAAGACACACCTAGGTTTAGAGGAGGAAGACAAGAAAAAAAGTATTCTGAACTAAGTGTACTAAAATATTTAATAAAATATAGAAGAATAATATTTCAACCATGTAAAGTGAACAGCAGGCAATAGTGTTATTAAGAATCATCATCACTGCTATTAACAAATGAGGAGAGACTTTAAGGATCAATTACTCTTCTAGTTTTCTGGGAACCTCAAGAACTCATCATTGCTAGTGTCAGAATTTATGAAGCTCAGTTGTTCACAATCACTGATAGCACTTTCTTCACTGTCTTCATACATGGTACTATCTTCAATTCCACCTAAGGCATTGCTAATGCCACATTTAAAAAATTTTTATTATTTTTCGGAGAGGGGGAGAGAGGCAGAGAGGGAGAGAAGCATCCATGTATGGTTGCCTTTCACCTGCCTCCAGCAATGGACTTGGTTGGAGACCTGGCTGGGAATCAAACCAGTGACCTTTGGGTTAGCAGGCCGGCACCTTATCCACTGTGCTACCAGCCAGGGCTAATGCCACATTTTTTTGAATGACCGTGCAACGGTTTTCTTCTTCACTGAGTGCCATGATGTTTTCACCCATTCACAAACTTGAGTGATAATGGGCCTCTTCATTTGTCCATTAGGTGTCAGATCATGATTACCAGCAGCCATCCATTTGTTCCACTCCTCTCGCATAAAGACTTATAATAGTTTGTTGATGGAAATGTCGAGAGGTTGCAACTGGATGGTAAGACCCCCAGGAATTACAGCTAGATGAGTCTTCACTTCTTTCAAGCTTTTTTGTAGTTTCTCTAATACGTGCTCTGAACTAGTCAAGCACAAATAAGCCTCATGCCTGTTGTTATCCTCAGCTGACTCAACAGGTCAGCGGTTGTAGCTGGGAGTGTCAGGTGGCTCTCTGCACTCCCCCAGGTCCTGGTGATGGGCAGAGGCCCTGAGATTCAGCAGTAAAGTGGGACATTTAAGTGCCCACAGGGGTTTCGGGTGGGCCAACTGCTTCCTCTTCTAACAGCTGTCGCCACTGCTGACAGGTCAGGTAATGCACATCTTGGCCTGTGATACAATATTTGCTACCTAAGGTGCACAGACACCCCCTACCCAACTTTTGGGGGAAAAAGTGCATGTTATGGAGCAAAAAATATGGTATTTAGCTACAGGGAGTTCCCATAAGACTGGCAGCTGATTTCTCAAAAGAAACTTTGCAGGCTAAAAGGGACTGGCAAGAAATATTCAAAGTCATGAAAAGCAGGGATGTATATAGCCAAGAGTGCCCTGCCCAGCAAAGATATTATTTATTATTTAGGTCAATGGGCAGATAAAGAGCTTCCCAGACAATAAAATACTAAAGGAGTTCATCATCACCAAATGATTATTATATGAAATGTCAAAGGGATGTATTGAAGAAAGATCAAAACTACGAACAATAAAATAACAAAAAAACACATACTTATCAACAATGGAATCTAAAAAACAAACTAGGCAAACAAGAAGAACAGAGGCAGAATCATGGATATGGAGAGCATTTTGATGGTTGCCAGATGGTAGGGGGTGTGGGGAATGGGTGACGAGGTGAGTGGATTAAGAAGTACAAATAGGTAGTTACAGAATAGCCATGGGGATGTAAAGTACAGTATAGGAAATGGAGCAGCCAGAGAACTTACACACATGCCTGTGGACATGAACAGTGTGTGGGGGATTGCCTGAGGGATTTGAGGTGCTGGGAGGAGGAGGCAAAGGGGGAAAAATCAGGACAACTGTAATAGCATAATAAAATATAATTAAAGAAAAGAATGAGTTGGGGGATATATTTTCTGTTTTCTGTAAGAGATTGTAAAGGGTTAGTATTACTAATTTTTTAGTGTTTGGTTGAATTCACCAGTGAAACTATGGGGGTCTTTCTGTATTGACAGATGTTAAATGACTAATTTCATTTCTTGTTATGTCTATTTAAATTTTCTATTTTTAAATCAGCTTCAGTAATTTGTGTCTTTCTAGAAATTTCATTTCATCTAAGTTATCTAGTGGGATAATATATGTCATTGTATATTCCTTTATAACTTTTTTCATCGTTTTGAATTGGTAGAGATGCCCCCTCTTTCGTTTCTGTCCTGTGGTTATCCTGTGGAGGTGGAATGCACCACTTCCCACTTAGTAGGATGTTTATGCTGATTGCACTCCATACACTTCAGAGAATTGAGAGAAAATTTATTCCTCATCCAAGAGACTCCTGGGGAAAATAGGTGGGGACAAGCATGTCTGTCCTGTGTGAGCCGGGCAGGAGTGGGTTAGGCCTTTCTAATAGCTACAGGGCTGGAGTGAGATTTACATGTGCTGACTGAAGATTTGCAAAACTTGAATTTCCCTCTAGGGCCCTAACTGGGGACATAGTGGAATTTTTTTTTTTTTTTTTTAAAGATTTTATTTCATTATTTTTAGAAAGAGGGGAAGGGAGAGAGGCAGAGAGGGAGAGAGACACCAGTGCATGGCTGTGTTTCACCTGCCTCCAGCCACAGACCCGACTGGAGACCTGGCCCGCAACCTGGCCATGTGCCCTGACTGGGGAATCAAACCCGCGACTCCCGGGTTCGCAGGCTGGCGCCTTATCCACTGTGCTACCAGCCAGGGCCAATTTTTTTTTTTTTTTTTTAAATCAACCTGTCTAGCTGGGTCAAAGCAGAAGGGGTAAGAGAGACTTAAAACATCTAAAATTAGAGCCAGACTTTTTATTACAAGTCCTGAATTTCGATTAAAAAATTCTTCATTTTTATCTCTTTTTTTCATAATGGGCCTATTTTTTCCCCCTGAGGTTTATTGATTCTTCTGCAAGGTCAAATCTACCGAACCCCTCTAGTGGATTTTTCACTTCAGTTACTCTACTTTCAATTCAAGTTTCCATTCGGTTTTTTAAATAATTTCTATCTTATCTATTTGATGAGTCATTGCCATCCTACTTTAAAGATGATTTCTTTTAGTTCTTTGATCACGTTTATAATAGCTGCTTTGAAGTTGGTTGTATAAGTCCAAAATCTAGGCTCCCCAGAGACAATTTTTT
>PVIW01008605.1:10625-59467 GCA_004026585.1 Noctilio leporinus
CAATCCCACCTGTTGTCCATGTCCATGGTTCCTTTATACTAGGTTCTTGTCTAAGCTGCTCCCCTTCTTTGCCTCTACCTCCCCCCTCCCCCCAACCCCTTTCCCCCTGACCACTGCAGGCCTATTCCTTGTATTCATACACTTGGTTCTGTTTTGCTTGTTGTTAGTTTTGCTCATTATTGTCCCGTAATGGGTGAGAACATATGATACCTGTTCTTCACTGCCTGGCTTATTTCACTAAGCATAATATTCTCCAGTTCCATCCATGTTGTTGCAAAGGGTACAAGTTCCTTCTTTCTTTCTGCCATATAGAATTCCATTGTGTAAATGTACCAAAGTTTTTGGATCCAATCATCCACCGATGGGCACTTAGGCTGTTTCCAGCACCTGGCTATTGTAAATAGTGCCACTATGAACATAGGTGCGCATAGGTTCTTATGAATTGGTGCCCAGAGACAATTTTATTGAAATTGCCCACCTCAGTGTATGGGTCACATTTTGTAATTTTTGCGTCTATTATATACTTTTTGTTGAAACCTGGACAATTTTGGTTATATATTCCATATTCTGATTCATTTTCCTTCAGAATTAGAGGTGGTTGCTCGTTTTGTTTGTATAAAACTTGGCTGGACTAAGTTTGTGGGGTCTGGTTTTTTCTGCTGATGCCGCGCTCAGTTCTTCCTTTCTTGTTTTTATGTCCTTTATTTATCCTCACCTGAGGATAATTTTCACTTAAAAAAAAAATTATTCATTATTTTTAGAGAGAAGGGCAGGGAGGGAGGAAGAAAGGGAGAGAAATATCAATGTATGGCTACCTTTTACCAGCCTCCAGCTGGGGACCAGGCTGGAGACCGAGCTTGCAACCTGGGTAGGTGCCCTGACTGGGAATCAAACCAGTGGCCCTTGGGTTCACAGACTGGTGCCTATCCACTGAGCCACACAAGCAGGGCTCTGAGGATAGTTTTTAAATATTGATTTTGGAGAGGAGGGAAGAGGGAAGCATCTATGTGAGAGAGAAACATAGATCGATTGCCTCTCATATGTGCCCTGACTCCAAACCTGCAACCTAGGCATGTGCCCTGCAACCTTTTGGTGCATGGGATGGTGCTCCAACCAACTGAATCACTAGGCCAGGGTTCTTGTTTTTATTTTAAGCCTGACTTTCTAGTAGTTGCCGGTGGGTCAGCATATCCTAGTCATCAGCCTGTGATTGGTCAGAGGTTGTGTTTAAACTCCTTTGAACAGTGAGGCCTCCACACTTTGTCAGTGGTTCCTGTGAGACTTGGGGACCGCATTCAAGGTTCAAGGGGGTTACAGGTCTGCCCTGGCTTCCCATATAGGCAAGGATCACACTCATCCAGGGATGAGGAGCTCTCTAGGGCCCTCTCATTTATCTCCTGAATGCTTATAGTCTTCTGCACACACATAGCAGGAAAAGTAGATTCTTATCAAGGCCCGCTGGGTTGTGTCATTCCTTGATTGTCCCTGTTAAATTTCTGGTAGGTCAGCTTGCCCTAATAACTAGTGTGGCAAATTTAGGCTAGCTGTGATATTGGCCTTCTATGACTTTTTTTTTTTTGCCCTTTGAATCACTATTATGTTTGAAAATGTCGCTGAGGATGGAATACTTCCCCTGATACAGATACATTTAACTCTTACTGCAGTGGAGCTGCCAATCTTCACAGTTTGTGCTGTTCTATTAGGACTTTCACATCAAGGAATTGGGAATGGATGTGGGATGGTGGGAGCCCCCTCCTAAACCACCACGCATTTCCACTGATCTTACTGAGATCTTATGTTTTTTCCCCCATTCATTGTTGACTTGTTTTTAGTGTGGCTCTCCTGAGGGACCCTGCTTTGGTTGGTGTTCTCACTGCTTGTTTATGAAAACAAACTCATTCAGTTATTTAAAGAGTGATTATTGAGTATGAGTTATCTCCTAGGTACTGTGGGACAACTGGGGTTATAACGATGAACCCAACCAGGTCTTCCCTGTGTTCCTGAGCTAGAAAGACAAGTTAGGTCTAAATCACACCAACTGGGATATTTGCCATGAAGGAAAGTTACAGATGCAGCCAATCTTGGAACATTTAAGGCCAGATTTCTGTACCTTTATCTCTCTTAAGTGGCAGTACACTCTCCTTAACTTTGAACTCTCGCCTATGTCAGAAGTTGATATGAAGTACCCCTGTTTCAATTCTGGCTCTTGTTTTGGGTTGTCTTTTTCCTGCCTGCAGCTTGTCCCAACCTTTACCTGACCCAAGGTTGCCATTATTTGCATTGTTATTTAGTAGTGGGTGCAAATCCTGATCATGAACCTGCCTTTGGAAGTTATTTTCTTCCTCCCTTAAAAAAACAAAACAAAACATAACAAAACTAAACCTGGCTTTGTTGTTTTTTTCCCCACTATCTTTATTAGCTTTTTTGTTGTATTTCCTACTTCTTTCTCTTTGCATTTCCTAAAACTTGCGCTAACCCAGGTTTTGTCCTAGGCCGTCTTCTCTATCAGTTTACTCTTTCTTGACAATCTCATCTATTCTAGAAAACTTTGGGTACCATCTTTATGTAAATGGTTGGCTACTTTATTTCTCTAAGCTATGCTCTAGTTTCCGATTATTTGGTATAGAGGTATAGGTGGATGTATGTATTTCCATGTATAGAGGTATATATAAAGCTATGCATTTACATATGGAGGTATATAACACCCCAAGTAGAATTCATTATCTTCTCGACTTGGTGATGTTGTCATTCCCTAGTCTCGTCGTCTGAAATCTCACGCAATTGCCACTTCCTTGCTTTCTCCCAGATTCGTCTGGTTGCCAAAGGTGTCCCTGTGCCCTGTGTAATATCAAATGAAAAGTTTCCTTGTTTCTGTGTCTGCTTGTCCAACTCTGGTTCAGGCCTTCTTTTTCCCCAGCTTGTTTCATTTATTTCCTAAGGTGCATCTGTGGCTAGTTTTTCTCAACTGCAGATGACTCGGAATCTTGAACCTGAATTTTTCCTGAAATACAACTGATCTTTTCTTCTCTTCTGCTCACTCATGCTTCAGAAATTCCCTGCCACCTTTGAAAGACTGGGTTGGTTCTTTAGATCTTCCAAATTGTTTGACTTTCTTGCCACTGCTTCCCTTTGTATAGGCTGAACTCTATCCAAATGGAATTAATGTTGCAAGAACCTGCCTGTGTTTTTCTGTTTTTGTCTGTTTTATATTTATTTCCTTTTGCCAGCAGTGTGCTTTTCTCACACTCTCAGTTCTTCCTTAAAATGTTTCCTGAAGTTTTCTTGGATTTCCTGAGCTGGAGGTAACTTTTCTCTCCCATCATATGTACATACTTTAAAAATAAGTGCTCTCATGTCCCAACTTGTATTGTTAATTCAATATGCTTTTTATAAAACAACTCTTGTAACCCTTGTTGTACCTAGTACCATACCTTGCAGAAGTAGTTGTTGAATGAATGAGTGGATGAATACATTTCTGAATGCGACCATCAGACAGTCTGGACTCCTGTGCGTGCCTTTCCCATGACCGTGTTGTGTAACCTACGGAACAGAATAACACAAGAATTTTTAAAGCACACAACACCTGACTGTTTAGTCAGAGGCACTACCCTCTTTACCTTTTAAGTGTCAAATTAAAAAATGACAACAGTCAACAGCAATAGCCACCAGGTGTGAAAGAATCAAAATTATATCTTTTTTTTTGATCAGGTTGACACAAAAAATATACTTTTTGGTGTGCCACAGAATTTTGGTGATTAGTTTATGTGTGCCATGAGATAAGAAAGGTTGGAAATCGCAGATCTAAGACCATCTGATCTCCTCCTCCTTAACTTTTTGATTTTATCTCTGATTCTCCTCATATATAACTAAATAGCCTATTACCTTTTGTCTCTGTTGCTTTTTTTCTCCTGAGTTATGTTAATGTCACTTGAAAGGAAAATTACATCATTTTGGTAAAGGACGTTTGTGGGAAATTTAGGGGAAATGGCAGCTAGTGTTAAGAATGACATCTTGATCCATTTTATGGGAAGTCATAAAGGCTGCTTACCAGGGTTTTGGAGATTTGCAAGTACAGGCTTAAGCCCTGGGCCGGCGGCCAGCAGGGAGTAGAGTAGAAGCCGTGGAGACATGTTCCGTCTCCAGGTGGAAGGGCAGGGCTGCTGCAGGGCCCTGTGTCTCAGTCTGCTGATCCAGGCGGCTGCCTGTGTGTCTTAAAAGATGACTGGTGTTAGGTGATGGCAGGGAAGAGGAGGGAAAGAGACCCTTAACTACAATATTTCTGGTTTTTTAAAGCTAGTGAACCGTCTGGGGATTCCCTGAGTAGTTTCGGGTTGGGGTTGTGGCAGTGAATTGGGTTTTGTAGATGAATTCTAAGGAATTGATTACTTGGTTTTGTAGAGGAATATCATTTTGTTCAAGGTTAAACTTAGTGCCATGTCTCTTGAGTCCTAGTTTAGTACCTATTTCATTATAACATTTAGATTCTAGATCTTTATAACATTTTTCAAAATCATATTCTCTCCTGCTTCTGTGCATTTCACAAACAAGGGAGTGATACCTGTGAAGGTGAAGGCCTTGAAGAGAAACTCAGGGCAGATGGCCTGCTTGATTAACGCCCAGGAGAAAGGGAGGCCAGGACCCAGGAAGGGCACCCTGTTGCCTTTGCCATCCAAGTGCGAAATCTCTGAGAACACAGCGGAGGCTCCAGATTACTTGCTTTTCAGTCACCCGTTTCTCTTTGGTTTCAGCTCGTGACAGCAGAGCTGCTCAAGGTGGGGAGAACGCTGAGCCTGAGCAGTGGAGGCGCCCCTGAATCTGGAGAGAAGAGGCAACCTTGAAACCAGCAATGAGCCATCCTGACTGCAGGCTGAACCTGGGGACCCTCAGAGGTAGCAGAAGGAAGATGGGGTCTACTCTAGCAACCAGAGGCCTGACATGCAAACGGAGTGGGGTGTGGGTGGGTGGGAGGACGGAGGGGAACTGTAGTTCTTCTGGTGACTTGTTAGATATTCTCCCATGTCATTTATTCTAGAATTAAGCATGGTTTCTTATTACTTTGTTATTATATTGAGCACAGCTATTTAATTTTCTCTTGAAAAATGGCAGTCTTTTAGTAATTCCTATTTTTATGAAGTTTGTGTTTATAAGCAGAAAGCATACTGAACCCATTATTCAGATTATGTTCCATGCATATTGTGGTGCTGATTTCAAATTTGTCTCTATGTTTTATTCATGTTTTCTTAACTTATTCTCTCCTTTTTGTGACTATTTATCGGGAATTTCATTTTCTTGTTGGTTTTCTAAATTAAAAAGAAAGAGTAAAATATCTCCAGTTTTAAAAATACAGAGATGTTTGATTGAGAAAAGAGTTGATTACTGCCTCATGTTTCTAGGTGTGTCCTCTGTGGTTGGCCCACGTGGTGTTGGTGCTTCGCCAGGTGACAAAAAGTCAAAGAACAAGTCCATGCGAGGAAAGAAAAAGAGCATATTTGAAAATTACATGTCCAAGGAGGATGTTTCAGAAGGCTTGAAGAGAGGAACACTTATCCAGGTGCTTAAATCATACTAGAAGGCTATTCCTTGGATATGTGAAATCAGAAATAATCTGTTTTTTTAGTCAAGTGTTTATTTTTCTGTGCTGTGTGCTTCAAAAGGAATGATGATATAACAGGTGAAGGATTCCCTCTTAGACTGATGGTGCATAGACGTAATCAGTGCCGCAAGACGGCATACTGCTCTTGAGATGTGGGAGGCAGGCGCTATTGGGTTGTCCAGGAATGTTGTATTGGAAGGGATGTTTTTGACCCAGGCTATGGATTGGTGCCATTTGAATAAGTAAAGATAAGAGAAAGTGCTTTATAAATGGGAGGACCAGTTGGGCTACTGAGACAAAAGCGGGAAATGGGCTTTGGCTGGAAGAAGCATTGATAGTTGAGTTTGCCTTGAGCACAGGAAAGCTGAGTGGCAGAGAATAAGGTTGAAAAGAAAACAGTGGACAGCACTGCAGGCAGCATTTGCTGAGCGCTTTATAGTTGACAAGTACTTTACAAGCTAGTACCGTGGTTTGGCCCAGCCAGTGTTTACTGAACATCCACTGTTAGCCAGGCACAGTTTACAGTTCAGAGCACGTGCACGGTGCTCTCGGGGTGAGGGTGGGAGAGGCTGCCTCTGTGTACTTGAGGCAGGCAGCCATGTGGGCAGTTGATTGGGGGATAGGCAGTTACTGCTGGGAGAAAAGTGTGCCAGGCAGGGATGGGGGGGCGGGCATCGGAAAGTAGCTGGGGGACATGGGGAAACCGGGAGGTGACATCTGCTGTGAACATTGAAGGATGACTAGTCTGGTCGATTAAATGAGGTTCGTGTGTGGGAAGGAGGTATGAGAGCAGCGGCACCGGGAAACGGGCCGGTGAAACACCTGGAGCGAGGCAGCGCAGGTCTCCAGGTGCGGCGTGAGGCAGGCCGTGAGATGGAGGGGTGCAGCCGCATTGTCTTTGAATTCAGTTCATTTCACAGTTCTTGGGTTAGTGTAGAGATGTTGCCATGTGTACCTGGCTCACTTGAAAATGTTGACTGTGCTCCATTTTTCTCTCATTCTGAGAGCTCAGCTTCTGTATTTGTGTTTTTGGCTGAAGGTCTAGTCAGTGGATAGATACTATCATCTCTTCCTACTTACCACCTTTTTGTATTTACTGCAGTCAAGTGTACCATTGTCTTTTTAAAAAAGCTTCCCTTGGGTTTCTTCAAAAAAGGTCTCTCTTAGGAGAGTTGGACACTTGTCCATTCATTAATCCGTTCGTGTGCCGTTTATCGTTTGGCCACACTCTGAACTCCATTTTATCCACAGCCCTTGGCCCTCATCTTGTCCCACATATGAGGATCTGGAGCCTTTCCCGTTCTCATGTCCCACATTCCCCTCCAGGTCCACTCTGCTGCGCTCATCTGGGTCTTCAGACTGTTCCTAGAAAGACTGCTCTGTGGCCCTGTGGCTCTGTGCATGCTGTTGCTGGTGCTCAGAGTGCCATCTCCTGCTGTCTTACTATCGCTGTGCTCGCCCTTTAAGTCCCCATCTCAGTGCCATCCCCTGTGAGAAGTCTTATTTTAACACTCTGCAGAATTGGCCATTGCTATGTTCCTGAAGCTGACTTCTTGGTTTACCCTTTATTTTATTTTTCTTTTGAAAGATTTTATTTATTTATAATTTTTAGAGAGGGGAAAAAGGAGGGAGAGAAACATCAATGTGTGAGAGAAACACTCGTCCTTAACTGGGGACCTGACCCGCATCCTAGGCCTGTGCCCTGACCAGGAATTAAGCTGGTGACCTTTTGGTTTACGGGGCAGTGCCCAGCCCACTGAGCCACACCAGTCAGGGTTACCCTTTATTTTAAACTTACTACTATTTCCTGACATTTATGTTCCCTCAAGTAGATTGTTCATTTCCTTTTGGGCAGGCTTGTATCTTATCCCCACGCACCTGGCATTTGATCGATGCTTAATAAGTTTATATGAATAGTTATTTGCTGATTAAATAAAAGGTCAAGGTACTTAACATATTTGAAGAAAAATGAGAGGAATTTTGATTGTTACAACTTGAAAGAAAAATTGCTTCTAACTTTGGTTAGAGAATTCACATGGATAACGTGAGGGAAATATTCTGCAATTGTATTCATTTTTGCTCCCTCCTATTAATTTTTGCTTTTGAAGTAACTCTTTGCTAATAGTAAAATAAAACAACAAAAAGTGGATCAATATAACAACTGTCATTTCCTGGAGTTTTTAAGTGGTTCCTCCTGGCCTGTGACATCATGAGACTCTGGCCAGAGTCGTGTCCCCCCCCGCCCCCCACCATGAGAACAGTTGTTCTGTGCAGATGGGGAAAGGAATGGGTTCCAGATATGAGGTCACTGTGTGAAATATACAGCATTGTAAATAAGGTTTTCATAGGCACAGAAACAGAGTCCATCTGCTTTCTGATAGAAACTTACTGTGTGCAGGCCTTTAAGGGTAAGGTGGAGAGCTAGAGCTGGACAATGAAAGGTTTTTGAATGTTGAAACTTACTGGATATAAGCATTTGTTAACTTAAAATTTTTTAAAGTATATTCTATTGATTATGCTGTCACAGTTGTCCCAATTTATTTTCCCTTTGCTCACCTCCACCCAAGATCCCCATTCCCTCCCACAGTCTCATCCCCCTTAGTTCATGTCCATGGGTTGTGCATATAAGTTCCCTTATTTCACCCTTTCCTCTGTTATTCTCAACCTCCCCTGTCTGTCTTATACCCACCGGTTACATTTTCTGATCCCTGCACCATTTTCCTGTTTCACCACCTTCCCCCTCCCAGCTGATCACTCTCCCAGTGATCCCCATACCTATGATTCTGGTCCTTTTCTGGTTGTTTGCTTAGTCTGCTTTTACTTTTATTTTTATTTTTAAGGTTCTGTTGGTAGTTGTGAGTTTGTTGTCATTTTAATGTTCATAGTTTGGACCTTCTTTTTAAATAAGTCCCTTTAATATTTCATATAATAAGGGTTTGGTGATGATGAACTCCTTTAGCTTTACCTTGTCTGGGAAGCACTTCATTTGCATTTCCTCTCTAAATGGTAGCTTTGTGGGAAAGAGTACTCTAGGTTATAGGTCCCTGCTTTTTATGACTGAATATTTCTTGCCAATCCTTTCTTGCCTGGAAAGCTTCTTTTGAGAAATCAGGTGATAGTCTTATAGGTACCCCATTGTAGCTAACTCTCTTCTTTTCTCTTGCTGTCTTTAAGATTCTCTCTTTATCTTTAACCTTTGGCATTTTACTTATGATGTGTCTTGGTGTGGTCTCATTTGGATCTGTCTTGTTTGGAACTGTCTTGTGCTTCCTGGTCTTGTATGTCTATTTTCTTTGCCAAATTTGGGAAGTTTTGTTGTAATTCAAATCTAAGTATGTTGTTACGTCCTTTTTCTTCTTCTCACCCAGAAAAGCAACTTTTAATGAGAGATTAGAGATATTTCAAAATAGTAGAATAATATTTTTATTTCCTTTTAATACTTTGACTGATAATTTGACATTTTCTTGGTGTTTACCCTGTGTGGGGAAGAGGAGTCCACAATGATCAAGAAATCTCTTTTCTTTTCTTTCTTTCTTTCTTTTTTTTTTTTTTTTAAAGATTTTACTATTTTTAGAGAGAGAGGCAGAGAAGGAGAGAGATATCCGTGTGTGGCTGCCTTTTTCACCTGTCTCCAGCTATGGACCTGGCTGGAGACCTGGCTTGCAACCTGATTATGTGCCCTGGCTGGGAATCGAACCAGTGACCTTTGGGTTCGCAGGCCAGCACCTTATCCACTGTGCCACCAGCCAGGGCCTGAAATCTCTTTTCTGTATTTGAACTGACCAGCAACAACCCATGATCATGCATATGTGGTTTTTAGAATTATTTGGGTAAACAAGTTCTCACATCAAAGGATGCATGTCCTTTCTCTTTATATAGGTGTAGTGTTGGGAGGTTACTAGGAGATGTTGGGAGAAATTGAGAGGATTGGGCCCTGGCTGGTAGCACAGAGGATAAGGCACCGGCCTGCGAACCCAAAGATCGCAGGTTCGATTCCCCAGCCAGGGCACATAACAAGGTTGCAAACCAGGTCTCCAGTCAGGTCTGTGGCTGGAGGCAGATGAAAAGCAACCATACATTGATGTCTCTCTCCCTCTCTGCCTCTCTCCCTTCCCCTTTCTAAAAATAATGAAATAAAATCTTTAAAAAAAAAAGAAATTGAGAGGATTGGGTAGACAGTCTTGGAAGGGGCTCAGGTTTGGTGTGATGACCGAAGTGATATGCGTAGGAAGATGGTAGAATTGGTGGGTTCACGGTCAGCCTGAAGGTGGTTCAGGCTGAGCCCCCAGAGCTGCCTCAGTCCTGACGTCAGAGCCCCCACAGTAGGGTGTTGGTGCAAAGTTGTTATCGGGCCTCAGTGCTGACGGCTTAAAGGTGGAAGGTGAGGTAAAGGCGGGTGTAAAGGGCGATGTCTCAGTGCAGATTTGAGCAGCTGGCTAGGTGATTATTCACCAAGGTCGGGAAGATTGAGGGTTGGACTGCAGTGCGGGTTTCCTGAAGGAACGGCATCAGTGAGTGAAGGGCTTGGGTGGGCAGACAGAGTCAGTCTGCAGTAGTGAGAGCCAGGTCTCCGGAGCCAGACTGCCTGGGCTCGAATGTGGTATGAAAGTGGGCACCTCTTGGTGTCTCGCTTTGCTCATGTGTAAAAAAGGAGGATGATGGTACCTTCCTCGAAGGGTTGGTTTGAGTGCTGATTAGTTGAATGGATATGCAGCCCTTGCAACTGTGAGTGATGCAAAGTGTACCGCTTTAGTGTTCTTTGCGATGGCTTTTACTGCTGGAAGAGAAGCACCTGTTACTCAGCTCAGGTGGTGGCTGCCACGTGGGGTGGGTGGATGGATGGATATTCCAAGAAAACCTGGAAATACATATTTATGTGTGAAGTGCTCTAGTTTTGTGCATTCTTAAACATTCTGTAAGCCAAGTAACACATGCTTGTGATTGCCAAGTTAGGCTAATTATCCCGGTTGTGTAGTATATTTGTATAGTGACGTTCAGCTTCTTGGGTGTAGGCAGAGAGAAGGCAGATAGTTGGGGTCAACTGAGAGTGAGCTTTAACCAGTTGCGTGTAAGAGGAAGTGTGGACTCTAGGCCCCAGGTTTGCCAGGACAGGAGGCAGTGACAGGCCATGGCAGCTAGGTGGCCAAGGAAGGGAATAAACATAGTAGAAGAATGAGAATGGTCAAAATGGGTAGAGGTCCCTGGGTTGGAGGAATTAGTGAAGACAAAGAATTGTTGAAGCAGTGTTCTCTACCCTAAGTGAGCCGAAAGGCCAGAAGATTTTAATCAGAAAGTGTTATACTTGGAGTGTGTATGTGTGTGTTTGGTGTAATTAGCAACGATGACAGGACACAGGCTGTGAACATGGGAGAGAGTGGCTAGGGTGACTGGCCGGGGTTACCTGGTCATCCGCATGGATGTGAAGGCCCATCATGTGTTGATAGGGTGGGGGTAGAGAGGAAGTCAGGGAGCTTGCTACAGGTAAGAGTGTTAGTGACTCGGGGACATGGTCAGGTTTGGAGATGGTGGCACTAGGAGGGTTAGAGGAGGGAATGACGTGAGCTTCAAAGGACCTGTGGGGTTTGAAAAGAACGGAGGGAAAAAATGTTAAAGTCACAATGGGGAACAAGGAGGAAACACTCTTCCTCTGGTCCCTGAGATACATGGAATAGGAGGGAGAAAATAGGAGAGCGATCCTATCAGGGTAAAGTCATTTTTTTTTTTGTTTTTTTTTTTAATTTAAGATTTTATTTATTATTTCCAGAGAGAGTCAGAGAGGGAGAGAGACATCCATGTACGGTTGCCTTTCACCTGCCTCCAGCTATGGACCAGGCTGGAGACCTGGCTTGCAACCTGGTTATGTGCCCTGACTGGACATCAAACCAGTGACCTTTGGGTTCACAGGCAGGTGCCTTATCCACTGAGCCACCAGCCAGGGCTCGGTCAGGTTTTAGTAAGTCAAGGAGGCACAGGAGCATTCAGAGACTAGACAGAGCCTGATGGAACCTCATGGGCCCAGGTCTGGGCCCAGGGAAGGGTTGAAGAGGAAGGGGTTGGGGCAGAGTGGGCGATAGTCATAAAAATATGGCAGGGGAAGTCCTGGACAATTTTAGGTAAGACAGAACATCTGTTGGAAGTGTCTTAGTTAAATGACCAATTCCTTTTTTTTTTTTTTTTTTTAAAGATTTTATTATTTCCAGAGAGAGAGGAAGGGAGAGAGGCAGAGAGGGAGAGAGACATCAATGTATGGTTGCTTTTCACCTGCCTCCAGCTACAGACCTGGCTGGAGACCTGGCTTGCAACCTGGTCATGTGCCCTGGCTGGGGAATCGAACCAGTGACCTTTGGGTTTGCAGGCCAGAACCTGTATGCTTTTATACATTAGGTAGTTTGGAATAGAAGATCAAAAATAGAATCTTTAAGGTCCTTTTAGTATCTTTTTAAAAGAGCATTGTTACAGCCCTGAGCAATCTCTTTTCCCTGAGCCCAGTCTTGGCCTCTCTGTGCTCTGTAATGAAAGGTACTTTCAGAGCAGAAGATGTCTCCTCTCCATACTTCATGTGCTAACTGTTCAGGGAGCTAGAAGGGGTGATAGAAGAATAGCAATTGAAAATGATAAAAACTTAGGTCAGAAAAAATGCCTGGAATCAGTTAAAAAAATTAACTTCAGTGACTGTACTTTTATTTATTTGGAGTGTCTTGCCCTCATCAGACTGGGAGGTCCGGGAGGGCAGAGGCTACGTTACTTTCTGCTGTGCCCTCCTGGCTCAGCACAGTGCCCGCTCTGCTGGTTGGAAGGAGTGTTGGTGGGGTGAGTACAGGAAGACTTAGGACAACCTTTGCTCCCTTCCTCCCCCAACAGGAAACAGCTGTGCTTGAAGCAATTGCCCGGAGTTCAGAGGAAAGGTCTGGCCTCAGCAAGCTTTGTCGGCATTTCTTCTGGCCATTCTGTCTCTCACCCTCAGCAGAGTTACAGCCTGAGGGGAGAAGAGCGTTTGTCCCTGCATCACTCTTGCTTGTATCACTCAGTCGTGTTTCCTTCTGATTTATCAGCGAGGTTTTCTCCTCCTTCAGAGACCTGGTCAGACACTGTGTTTGGAGCCTTTCCTGGTGCCTCCAGTGGAAAGAGAGCTGTACCCTCTCAGCCTTCACGTTTAAACAAGGATGGGGCTTGGCCACCACTTTCTCTCCCCCACGTTGTCTGTCTCAGGGGCTTGGACGTAGTCAGAACTCAATAAATAATTATTGAATTAAGGACTGAATGAGTATTTGTAATAGTCTTATTGGGATGTTAATGGTAGTAGAAACTGTCTCATGGAAATTTGTAATTTAAGAACACAGTGAAAGGAAGATTTATTTTCTGCTTTATTTTATGGCTTCAGCTATTTTGTTAATTATGTATCTTTGAGTTTTTCAACATCTTAGGGGGAAGTGTTGCTTAAAACACTTTCTTAAGACAGTCTTTGAGCCTGGCTCTTAGGAAAACAGCTGCCTCCATCCATGTGTTCCAGGGGCCTTCAGATGTCGCTGGGACATGGGGAGCGTTACAGCTTCCTGCAAGAGCCCGGAGTACTGAACTGGTACTGAGACGGCCCCACCTGCACCGCTGTGCATAAATAGAAGCAGACCCTGATTTGGTGCTGGAATAACATGAAGCTGAAGGCAGACTGGGTGGCCTGGCTGTTGGAGCCAGGATTCCCATTTACATTAAGGGCTGGTTCTAGACCATTTTGAATTATTGACTCATTTAGCCCTGCAGAGGGGCCAGAGTAAAAAACGTACATCAGATCCCTCAAGGCTAAGTATCCAGTTGGAAATCAACCTATTTCACTTTGAAGATTGTCATAGAAACAAGCAATTGTGGAAAGGTCTGGAGAATTAAAAGGGCCATTATGTAGTTAAGTGTAATCCCCTGGCCACCTTATTCTTAAATTAAAAGTTTAAGTTCGAAGCCTAGTATGTAGGGGCACATAAGACCCCACTTGCTGCCACTTGGCCACTCTGAGCTCTGTTGCTTCCCACCTCAGCCTGCTCACAGAAAGGGCTGGTGTGAGCTTTCAGTTTCTTCTGGGACCCGCTGTTACAGATACCAGCGCAGGTCATGTTTCATGCATTTAATGACTGGTTCTCATAGTCCAACTTGTTTCTAGATTGAGCTGTTTAATTAATTTAAACACTTTTATTGGAGAATAACATAAATATGGAAAAATCGTACCTGTGTAACTAGTTAAATTTTCATAGATTTCATTTTTTATTTTAAAGGGCGTATTGAGAATTAATCCGAAGAAGTTTCACGAAGCCTTCATTCCTTCCCCGGTAAGTTCAAGAACTTTATAATAAACTAATGTCACATTCAATCTTTTAGATGCACCCTGAAACAATATATTCCAACTAACAAGCAGAGGAGTAAGACCAATGCGAGGATGGGCAAGGATTTGTTTCAGATTTAAATAAACAAAGTTTGCCTGTGGCTAACAGCCCTTGCGGTCAGTCTCTAAATCCCACTTCAGATGCAGGGGTTGCATTGATTACTGGGCCACAGAGCAGCCCCCTCCCACTGTGGGTGTCTGCGTGGGTCCCACTGCTCTGCCCAGGAACAGTCGCCCTTGGTTTGGATGCCCTCAGTTTATAGCTTAAAAGGATTTATGGGTTTTCCACTGAATTAAGTTAAACTTTCCTAAACAAATATGCTATCTACTTTCGATCTACTGATGAGTTAATCTGCAAATTTGTCCAAAAATAATGTGTAGTGCTTTTTATTTTTGGTTGGAGAGTCTCACATCACTTTTATGCGGCTGATAGGACGTGGCATGAGGCTCTTCACCGCTGGGTCTTCCCACCCTTCCTACATTCATGGCTCATTTTCACAGGCTCTCTCCTGTGGGGGTTCACTCTGACACACAGCTAGCAGCTGTGTTCTTCGGTTCCTGACCCAACTTCTCTGGGACACTGTAAACAGGATGGCAGTGGAATTACAGATGTTTTAGGGCAGAAAAGACCATTGGAATAACCTTTTGTGTGCAGATGAGGACATGGAATACATGTATTTTAGTTAGCGTATTTGATTACGTTACATGACAGTTTAAGGGAGAATACAAGTTTAGTCATGTATTTTGTAGATCTTATTGCTGTTACTAGTCTGAAGACCTATTCTTAAGCTCAGTTTTGTTGTATTTTTCCTTCCCCTCCAGAGCCAAGGATTCACACTTAAATTTCAAGTTCAGGTCTTACCCATTGTATTAGATAAAAAGTGTTACTGATACAAATGAAATGATGTGGAGGAAAGAGAACCCTTGTGCACTGTTGGTGGGATTGTAACTTGCGTCTGCAGGTATAGAAAGCAGTATGGAGGTTCCCCCAAAAATTAAAAATAGAACTATCATATGACTCAATAGTTCCACCTCTGGGTGTTTATCTGAAGTATTCTAAAACACTAATTTGAAAAGACATATGCACCTCTGTGCATTGCAGCATTATTTATAATAGCTAAGATATGGAAGCAAAAACATGGATGGACCTAGAGGGTATTATGCTAGGTGAAATAAATCACACAGAGAAAGACAAAATGGTATGATTTCACTTACACATGGAATCTAAAAAAACAAAAACAAAACAGATATAGACTCATAGAGAACAAAGTGATGATTGTCAGATGGGAGAAGGTTGGGCAGCTGGGTGAAAAAGGTGCAGGAAATAAGTATAGATTGGTAATTATAGAATAGTCACAGGGATGTGAAGTACAGCATAGGGTCAATAATACTGTAATAACTACAGGTTGCAAGCCAGGTCTCCAGTCAGGTCCGTAACTGGAGACAGGTGAAAGGCAACCATACATGGATGCTTCTTTCCCTTTCTTCTTTCCTCCCTGCCCTTCTCTCTGAAAATATGAATAAAATTTTTTAAAAATTAAAAAAATATTGTAATAACTGGATGGTATCAGATGGGTACTACGCTTACGGGGTAGTCACTTCATAAGTTATAGGAATATCTAATCACTATGTTATACACCTGAAACTGATATAATATTGTATGTAATTGAAAAAAAGGTATTCCTGATGTGTCACACTGTTCTCTCTGAGTCATATTTCGTTCCTGTGACAGAACGTGGTCCATATATGAACTTTGGTATGTGGACCGCACAGCTGAGGGTCAGCTTTGAGTGGTGCCTTAGCCATTGGAGGGTTCCTGTCCTGCAGCGGAAGCACAGTTCACATAGGTGTTGCATTCCAGAGTGCATGCATAGAGAAAGAATCACCTTCAGTAGTCATAAAAGTTACCTACCCATGGAACTCTCTTAGGGACATGCTGTGTTGATGACAGGTAAACCATCTCTCTCCTAGTAAGAACAGCGTAACCAGTGTCTTTTCCATATTAGAGAGAGTGACTGTATCTTGGTTGGTACCGTCAAAGGAGCTTAGTTGTAGTAGCAGCCTTGGTGTGTGAAAAACAGGTTTTTTTAAGCAAGGGAGTCACGGCCAGTGGTACGGAGTTCATTCTGCGGCACATCACTCCATCTCCTGTGCATGCTGAGCTTTGCTCTTATATATGGGGATGATAAGGAGAAGGGCACAGAGCATTTTGAGATTGTTACTGCTTGCTTCCTCTTCCCTGTGTTACAAAGTATTAAATTTCCCTAAGTTAGATCCCTTTTAGGATGGCTCCTAACAAGTGTGGGGCATAGGACAAAAGTATAAGAGGAGGCACGTAGCCCTGGCTGGTGGCTCAGTGGACTGAGCACCAGCCTGAGAATCCAAGGGTCGCTGGTTCAATTCCCAGTCCAGGCATATACCCAGGTTGCAAGCCAGGTCCCCAGCCAGGTCCCTAGCTGGAGGCAGGTGAAAGGCAACCATACAGTGATGTTTCTTTCCCTTTCTTCCTCCTTCCCTTACCCTCTCTCTAAAAATAATGAATAAAAAAAAAATTTTTTTAAAAAGAGGCACACACACCTTATGTTAAATATTTGAAAGTTATAAATCAAACTAATAAACTGCTATCTGCCCTCCGTGAACCTGGGTTCAAATGTAGAATCCCGAGGCTCTTTGGAGCTGAATGCTGAAATGTGGCTGCACAGAGAGGGGGCATGTCCGGCCCTACCCCTCTTCACTCCCCAATCCTGGCTCCCTGTCCTCTATTCAGCGAGGGTCCTTGCATGCACCAGCATGGGTATCTTATCTCACTTGTCCAATCTCTGTCCATAAGGAGTACAAATATCCACTCTTTAGCCACCTATCAACTCCAGGGGTGGAACTTGTGGTGGGGTCTGCCTTCAGGGAGACAGACCTGGGGAAGGTGCCTGTGTACGCCCCAGGGGTGGGCATGGGGCTGAGCACCAGTGGGGGTGCACACCCACTGGGCCCGAAGAACTCCTGATGGTGGGGAGGAGTGTGGCTAAGGAGAAGGCAGAGCAGAGGTCCCCGAAAGTACAGTTTTTGTAATTTAAATTTATGTGAATTAAATTTGCACATGTTGTATTACCACCGTTTAATCTGGCTTGTTAAAGGAAATTAAGATGCAAAACATATTGATGTTTCAAAAGCTGAAAGTGTTCTATTTGAAATTGTATTCCTGACATGCCCTAGTTGGACTTTTTTATAGACCATTGGGATATTAGGATTGGCTTATTTCTATACCTCTTTGATTCTCCTGTCTGGCCCTGGACAGAGTATTAATATTGTTACAGAGGGAAAAAAAAAAAGCTAAATGATTCACCTTTAAGTAATTGAAATAGACTGTCAAAAGCTCTATCAAGGCCCATTTGCAAGTGATTGTAGGGTCTGTGGTTTTGGACACTGAAACAATCCTGCATTCTAGTTTTGTGGGTTTGGGGGTAATTTTCAGGTTTTAGAAGAGGGTGATAGTAGAGGCAATAAATTACATGAAGATAAATTCTCCCACTGGTTTGGATTTCTGAGCATACATAGCTCATGTCCATGTCAAGTGTGAACTTTTATGAAGGGGAAAATGCTCATTGGTGGACTAGGAGGTGGGGGGATGCTGGGCTTGAATGTTGCTGTTCTGCTTTAGCAAGGAAGATGAAGACAGGAATTGATACTAAAGAAGACGTAGCTTATGCTCTGACAGTAAACTAGAAGTTTTCATATTTGTGAAACGAACGGCTGGATTATGTATTGTCTAATATGTTCCTCACAACTCTAAAGTTCTTAAGTTTTGGGATAGTCAAAAATAGACTAGAGTTGGTGAAATTATGTAGATTTGGTCTTACTCTAAAAAAGTGTTGTGAACTTATGCAATGTCTTTTGCTGTGTTCAAATATCTGCTTAAGTCATGAGCCTAGGAACAGTGAATTGATCCTCATGTATAAAAAAGATTTGTTTTGGGGAACTTGACTTAGATTCATTATAATTTCTACTAATAGAAAGTCAATTTTCATTTTCTCATGACAAACCCTTTTCTATGTAACTGCTAGTCTCCTGGGGTTCTGAAAAAAGGTAAGACATAGAGTTAGAATAAAACCATGTGATTTAAGGCAAATCAAGATGATTTGATATTATTAAGATGACTTTTTATCCTGTTTGGGCATAAGATAAAAAGGAAAAATGGACCCATTGTAAAAACTTGGCTTTTTTTCAAAATGCTTATTTCAATTCTGAATTATGTTGATGCAAGAAGTTTTGTAACTTTCTGGTGCATCTTGTCATGGGAGGCACTCTTTGCATATTTATGGAATTTACTTCTGGTCCAAAAGTTACTATTCCATAGATGGAGAATTCTCTGACCATCTTGTCACACTTGGGTTGTTCTCCCCACTCCCTCCTCCTATGTATTTGGTTAGCTTGCCCCCAGGTCCCTGTTTGTTTCCTCTGGGATTGTTCATTATCCATTTTTCTTTTTTTTCCTATTCTTTCTGATGGATAAAGCAAGTATTTCGGCATTTAAATGAAGGGCTAAAACTTTTGACCTTAAAATGTATTTGAGAGATGACTCAAACTTTTAGCATGGAGGTGTTCCCAGGTTTTGGATCTTTAAAAATGAGAAATTCTGCAATAGATACAGGCTTCTGAATGAATGAAGTAAGAACTGAGCCGTGATGTAATATTTGCAGATTTGTGTGCTGTCTGAGATTTGTTTGTCTCAGCTCGGCTTCTCTTGGCTTCCTGGATAGAAACATGACAACACCAGTGTCTTATCGACTTACTCTCTGAGCTAAGGTAGTGTAGCTGTTTATGAAAGAGGCATCCAGTTGCAAATGTTTTGACTCATAAAAATGAATAGTATGACCTACAGGCAGGCAGCTCTTTTTTCACTCTTAGGAAGCTGGCTACATCCTGTCGTTTTAAATTGCAGAAGGCATTGATTGATGATGTTGTGCTGCACTTCTGTTGCTCACTCTCTGTGCGCTGATTGCCTCTTTTTATTTCTTTGAGAAGCTTGTCTTGAGGTCAACTGCAGTAATTCTGTCTTTGTGGCTGACATGGAAGCTGTTCCTCAGGGACCAGGGTGGGTCAGGCTTGGCAAAGTGTGTGGGCCACAGCTTCCGGCCCAAGGCTTGGCTGGAAATTGAACAGAAAGACGGCGCTAAAAGATCTCTAATGGTTTGTAACTGGAAACGATAAAAATTGCCGAGTGCCTAAAATCCCATGGGGGTGGTGAATTTGGAATGCTAATTTTAACTTTGACTAAAATGTCGTCGTAGTCCCCCGCAGTCAACTGTCAGGTGTTAAATCCATTCTACATCAAGTGTCTATTAGAAAATTGTGAGTTTCCAGATGAGTTTGCTATTATCTCATTGAAGAAAAATGAACATTTCACTTCTCTCATCCCCTGAAGAGAAGCATGTAGTATAAACTTTCGGGAGAATAAAAGGGTGATAGTCCATGTTTGCATGTTTGTTGAAACACTTTGAAAATACTTTTGTCACTTACTGTCGAAGGCATGTTTTTCCTCAGCTGTGTTTTCCATGTAATTCCATGTTTTTGTGAAGTAATTTGGCTTGTTTTGATAAAGTAACCTGGCACTCATTGAAGTGGGCAAGCCAGACCCGGGGGTCACTGGGGCTACACTGCTGCGGGCGGCCTGTCTGTAAGCGTGGCGGAGGGGGAAGGTGTCCGGGCCTTGCTGCAGCCGGTTTGAGGTCCACCCTGCCGCTGAGTCAGTGAGGGAGCAGGGACTTGTGAATGCTTCACGAACGCATTTTTTGTCCTCTCCTGCCCTTCTTTGCCTCCTACTCAGGTCTCCATAAAAGCAACCTCGATTTTCTCTCTGCTGCTTTCCTGGGCAAGGCTGTTGCGGGGTATGGTTTTGCTGGGCTCCATGGAGAACCCACATTCTCGAGCTGCTTGCTGCTCCTGCTCTTGGTGTTCCTGAGGGATTCTATGTTGTTCTTCCCTTGCAAGCCTTCTACTTTTCTTTACTCTTACTAAAAAACACTCTGTCCTGGCTGGTGTGGCTCAGTAGATGGAGTGCTAGCCTGTGAACCAAAGAGTTGTTGGCTCGATTCCCAGTCAGGGCACCTGCCTGGGCTGCGGCCAGGTTCCCAGTTGGGGGCGCTCAAGAGGCAACCACACATTGATGATTTTCTTCCTTCCCCTCTCTCCAAAAATAAATAAATAAAATCGTAAAAAAATATCAGCTAGTGATTAGGTCCAAAGAGACTGAATTCCCTCAAGGTCTGCTTGTGGCTGTGTACTAGTGTTCCTGTTAAATCAGGGGACAGATTGTGGAGTCTACAGTTTTTAAACCAAGGAAGTAGTTTTTGGGTCCATGCTTTGGTAAGCTGATTATTTTCTTTCTTTCTCCAACCTAGGATGGTGATCGAGACATTTTTATTGATGGGATTGTTGCTCGTAATAGAGCCTTGAATGGGGATCTGGTGGTCGTGAAACTGCTTCCAGAGGAGCACTGGAAGGTGAGTTAAAATTTCATTTTCTAATTGTAGACTTCTCAGGGCCTTTTGCATTCCATGGTGCCTCAATGAGGCATTATAAACTGAAGCAGTTATGCACCCCTAAGGCCCTGTGTTTGCCTCAGAAATAGGACACATGGTGCTTGAGACATGGAAGCATCTGGTGGACAGACATCTCCCAGTGGTCTGTTTTCCCTGACACATGCTTAGCAAATTATATAACCTCTCTGTGCCTCAAATGCTTCATCCATAAAATGGGAATGATTAAAGTACCTACTTCATTGGCTCGTCATGAGGATTAAATGAGAGTATCTATAGAAACCTGAGAATGGTGTTGGGTTAATGGTAGCAGCTCAGAAATGTTAGTTTTTATTATTAACTGGTCCAGAGTGTGGGAATTATTACCTTATACCAGAGCTTTGTTGAGACAAGTTTAATTCTTTTTTTCTGACAGGGCTAGAGTAACTGAGTTAGACCTGACCTATGTGCTCGTAATTTGTAGGATGCCGGGAAATTAGTCATGATCAAAATGACATAGTTCTTACCCTTGTAGAGGTTTTAGTCTGATGGGGAGTGCAGACAGGAAGAGACATGTACTAATCACATTTATACAAATTTAAGGATGATTTTGATTAATGCTGCGAAGTTAAGTGCGGAGTGTTTTGTGAACATTCATTATCCTGGTCCAGAATCCTCCCCATGGTCCCCGCCGGTTGCTGCCAATTGTGGATATAGTCTCCTCCCCTTGATTCCTTGAAAACACAGCAAAGGGTTGGCTCCAGGTCCTAGGAACATAGATTGATTTAGTTCACTTCCTTTTTTCTTGAAAGTATCAACTGGAACTGTGTTGACCAGATCTAAGAAGGCAAGAAGAATGCATTGGGGTTGGGTTAAGCCAAAAAAAAATATTCTTAGAGGTTATTTGACAAAGTAAAGAGGCAGCATTATAGTTAAGATGAGCCAAAGAAGGACAAGAAAAATGGCTTCCTTTGACTTGAGGGGTGATAGTGGGTGGAATGGAAAGAAATAGAAGAATGGTTAGCAAGTTGGGTAGGTCTGGAGCTGGTTAGGTATTGACTAGCAAAGAGTAAGAACAGAATGCACAGAGCAGAGCTTCTACTGAGCTCTGCAGAAGGCAGAGGTTGTTTAGAAGAACAAGGCCAAGTTGCCTGTATCCTTTCTGGCTTTGGGAGGTAGGGGATGGCTGAAATGAACAAGCCTATGAATAAGTAAATGTTGCATCATTTCCCTTGTCTTTCGCCTATTTGTGTTAAAGACCAGCAAGCACATTCTTTCCCGGTATTTCAGAAGCACTCTTTCTTTGGGCAGGAAGCCTAAGAAGATGGGAGTAGGTTGGAGGTAAAGGTGCTTGTTGTTGAGTTCTGGGATAGGCTTAGGATTTGGGCATTCTTACTTCTGCCTTAGTGCCTTTACCTCTAGACAAAACCTACACTTGCTTTAAGACTCAACAAAGCAAAGTTGTGGTTTTCCCCAGAAGGACTAATTTGTGGATTCCTGGGTCACCGGTTAAGCAGATAAGAATTTGCAAAGAATTTCCATAGTCAAAACATTTGGGCTATATAGACACAGCTTGTTTTTCTGTTTTACAATTAGTATCTGTAAAATATTGACATGGATACAGAGAAGTGCCTAGACTGGCAAGGAGACCCTAGACTGGGTTGCTGGGAGGAGTGGAGTAGGGGCAGTGACAGAGGGCCAGCCTTGATGCGTGCATGCACCCTCTTCAGCTTTGAGATTTGAAATGTTGGGGATGGTCCAGGGTACCTAACGCTGTTTCTGTGGAGACCCTAAGGGTCTTCGCAGCGGCTCCCTGACAGTTGCTCTTTCTACTAAAGTCAGCCCCATTAGGTATATCTCTTTAGGACTCCGAATATTTCACAACCTCCCATTCTGAAGGGGGAAGCTCTGTTGGCCGTAGCCCACCTGTGACAGTTGTTGGTTATAGGGTCGAACTAGAGAGAAGAGAATATTCGGACTGGCATCAAGGATCCCTGGCATGTAGACTCTAACCATTTCAGAGCATACTGGCCAATTGTATTGCAGGTTTGTTGTACAAAAGCATATTGTTACTGATGGAATCTGTAGCCAGTGGTGTGAACAACAGCGAATTAATTGGATTATTCATCTTTGCTTCTTTATACTTGTTGTGCTCACCCCTCTTGGGTATGTAAACTATAGTGCCTTTGGGTTTTCAAAAAAACAACAGTTCTTTTAGCTATTGTAGTAAACAGTCAATTTATTTCACAGCATGGTTTTTAGCAAAATAGATAGCTGTAAAAGTATCAAGCTGTGAGGCAGTACAGAAAATAATTTGCTCGTATGTAACAATTTTAATTTCAGAATTATTCCACATTTTTAGTATTTTTATATTTTTAATACAGACATCTCATGAAGGATAGTTGAAGGGCAAATGATAGTTTATTTTCATTTTGCCAATTGAGAAATTGACTTCTTTGAGAATTTAGAGTTTTTGACAGAGCCAGGGAGTAGAGTCTAGAATTCAGCTGTTTTGACTTTTAGGTTAATACTCTTTTCTTATGTGTGCGTATGTATGTGTGTGTGTGTTTGGAGTTTGTGTATGTATTTTTCTAGGCTGAGGACCTGGAGCTTTCCTCAGGTTTTCAAAGTGGGTGGGCATGTCACGTTGCTCAGATGGTCGGGAGCCCTGGTGTCGATGTTTCTGCGTGCGGCAGTGCGGGGCAGCCGGGGCTCCTCAGCCTTCACGCATGTTGCTGTGTGCCGAGGCTGCAGGCGCAGCTCCAGTAGCTTTCAGGCTTAGCTCTTAAAGAGTGCGTTGGCTGCATGGGAAGGGGGTGGGAACAACTGCAGTGTGCTTTGCAGGGTAGAAAGACAAATGCATACTGTTAGGGAAGCATGAAACCCAGTGAAATGGGGAAGGTCCCACAGAGGTCACATTTGACCTAAGGTTTGAAGGATGGGAATGGAGGAGGAGAGAGGATTTGTTTTGTTTTAGGAGGTGGGCGATTCAGGCTGGGAATGATAGGCAAGAGAGGATTATGAAAATTTCCCCTTTCAGGGAGAAACTTATGGAACAAAGCTCTCAGTTCCTGCCATGCCATTGGCTAAGTGCTCTAGTCCCCCAACCAACTTTTCTGGATTCCTGATTGTCCTGTAGGTGCCGCCCTCCAGGAAGACCTGTCCTTGGCCCATTTCACAGGTATTCCCCGAATAGGCACTTGGCTTTGTCAAGCCCTCGTTTGCCATTTACTTGACCTTCACTTTGCCTCATTCATTCACTTTCCTTTCTCCCATTAAGTTCACCTACCATAACTGATAAATAATCTGTCCATTATCTGTTTTGTTAACTATAAAAAGTTTATCCCACTGTTTTCCTTTTCTTAATACTCCAACACTTTACAAATCAGCAGCATGTAAACCTGTAAATGTTGCTGCTGATTGCTAATTTTTTAGTGCTTAATTATGTACCATGAACTGTGTTTAGTGCCTCACATTATTCTTTAGTTTGCTGTTACCTCAATCTCAGTTTTGTGAATGAGAAACCCAAGGCTAAGCTTAAACATATTATTTAGGAAACTAGAGAATGACAGAGTTGGGATTCAGATTCACGTCTCTTTTATGATCTTACTAATGCTTGTTAGTCTACAGATATAAGAAGAGAGTTATTTGACCTGTAGATAGGTATTACCAAACATCGTAAAAATAAGTACAAATCCAGAAAACTAATATATGTGTTAGTTAATATTTTAAGTTGCCTTCATAGGTAAAGAAGATGACTCTATTAATTGAAATGACCAAAGGCCTAGTATTATTTTTAGGAAATAAACAGCTCAGAAAAAAATAATTTGTATTCAGCCCTGGCTGGTAGCACAGTGGATAAGGCACTGGCCTTCGAACCCAAAGGTCGCTGGTTCGATTCCCCAGCCAGGGCACATAACCAAGTTGCAAGCCAGGTCTCCAGCCAGGTCTGTGGCTGGAAGCAGGTGAAAGGCAACCATACATTGATGTTTCTCTCCCTCTCTGCCTCTCTCCCTTCCCCTCTCTCTCTGGAGATAATAATAAAAAAATAATAATAATAATTTGAATTCTACTAGATGTATCTTAACACTAGAGAGCTGTGGGATTGCTTGGGGCTTTATGTTGGTGATGCATCACAACCTGACCAGACATCTGCTGTGGATAATGTCAGATACTGACAGAGCTGACCCAATTTGAGAGTCAAATCCAGGGCTGGACAAAGTACAGAGTCAAAGGGGTTACAAACCCAGATGCTATCCTGACTTGGCAGCAGATCCCACATTCATGGGCATGTGGCACAGGTATTCAGCAAGCAATTGTCATGTAGGAGGTGGGCCCTTCTGGGGCTTTGGGATAGGGTTCTAATTTCAGAAACGTGGGCCTGTCTCATCACACACAGACTAGTAGAGGCAGCCACTGGGCTGGGAGTCAAGAGGAGCATTTGATCGCCAAGCTAGAATTGGATAGCAAGAACCAAAGCAGAAGACCAACCCTGAGATCCAGAATTCTGGGCTTTTCTAGTTGTATCAAGTAAATTCAGGAGCCCAGAATTTGGCTTTGGTATCTTGGGAGGTGGTGAAAAAGCTAAGGCCTCCTATAGGAGGAGCCAAAGCTGTTTAAATATTGCCTACCTTGCTTGATTGGGAGCTAGGGCGGGCAGCTTAGTTAATGCAACCATGGTGAGTGCGAAAATCAGAGTGAAGAAGGCCACCAGTAGCATATTAAAATTATGCTCAATCAGGTAAAACTGTGTGAAATGGAAGCTAACTAGCTGAAGAGTCAGGGTGAATTTAAAGTAAAATTTCTACTTCTTGGAACTTACCTTCTGTATTCTGTCTAAATATTTAAATATTTATTTACTTACTATTTTTAGAGAGAGGGGAAGGGAGAGAGGCAGAGAGGGAGGGAGACATCAATGAGTGGTTGCCTTTCACCTGCCTCCAGCTACAGACTGGCTGGAGACCTGGCTTGCAACCTGGCTGTGTGCCCTGGCTGGGCAATCGAACCAGCGACTTTTGGGTTTGCAGGCTGGCGCCTTATCCACTGTGCCACCAGCCAGGGCTTCTTGTCTGAATATTTAAAAATATAGTTAGACAGCCTGGAATTGGCTTGATAATTGATATCTACTGGAAAACTGTAATGCTGTTCATTTATCCCCTAGCTATTTGTTGAGCATCTGCGTTGTACTGACAGGATACAGTGGGAGTTAATCAATCAAGCACTTTGTTAGCTAAGTGTAAATTTCTCTTGGGATGGGATTCTTTAATTTCACTTGCAACATAGCAAAGGATATACATGAATTAAGGAGGGTGGAGAAGCAGGTACAGTTTTTCTGGATTTTCTAACATGTCTGTTATACAGTTACTAAGAGAACATTTTTATTTAATGATACTAATATTTTAGCAAGGGAATAATAGAAGTATGGATGGGTATTTTGGAAGAGGTTGGCACAGAAAGAAAGAAATAACTTGAATTTAGAAGAATAAAGGAAGTACTGATAGGAGTAACTACTCTTATTCTAAATTAAACAAACAATAGAAAAATCAAAGTGAACATCTAATCCCTGGTTTTCAGTGGTTGTTCCAAACCTTCTTATGGTCGCATCAAATTGGTAAATTGGTCTAGTACAGTAAATTGTTCCCTTTGACAACTAACTTTTCTTCATGTGATTGTTTTAAAGTTTTTATTCCAAGTTCTTCTTTAAATATGCACCCATCAAACTAGATTATATTTAATCCAATCTCTTATATAACCACTATCATTTTGGATTGTTCTCAATTCCAGTGGAATTAGGATTTCTTAGAACTGTTTGGTTTCTTGGCCTGGGTGGCAGGCCCAAAAAGACTTGGAAGGTACTTCCTGATGGAGGGCAAGGGCTTTGGGGCCCCCACTCATAGCAGTATGGTGGGTAAGGTATATCTGCTGCCACAATCAGATTTTTCCCAAATTGTTATATACACAAATTATTTTTAACAATCATCTTTTCTTCTTCATTATTGCCAGCTCTGGGATCAAATACTTTAGGTTCTTTACTGCTTTAAACATGCTTTCAGATCTCTGTAATTCAAATTGAAATGTCTGAAATAAGGAATGTATCATTAAAGGATAGAGTAGCTTATTTGTGCTGGGAAACTCCCAATTAATATTTCAGGATTCTTTGCTAGAATACTAATTCTTTCCTCCTTAACTCCATGGAAATGGTTTGATGAAATTCACATTCATTGTAAGGAATGAGTCAATGTAGATAAAGCACTGAAAACAATGTTGGCACACTGTAAGTGTTTGAGAAATGTCAGGTATTACTACTATTCTTCTTTGAAATGAGTACTGAGAGTCATAGTTTGGCCAAGATAACATATTAACTCAAATTTACTATTTCTCGCTCTTGAATTTACCACTGACAACATTTACTTACTGACGTAAAATGTTTGTGGTTTACTAAGCATTGCTTTGCAGCATCTAAATTGCTGGACAGCAGTGTGCAAGGTAAGGTTATGCTGTGGAACGACATGGCTTATTTCTTACTCACGCTTCTGGCCCATCAAGACTGTTTAGGGCTTTGCTTTGTATTTTCTTCCTTCCAGAGTTCCGGGGTGAATGGAACAGCTGCCACCAGGATCATTCCCTTTTCCTGTGGCGGAAGGGAACAGAGCCCCTGAGGGCTGCATTTAAAATACTTTTCTTCAAGAGTGATTATCAGTTCTGCTCATAGCTCATTGGCCAGAAGGAGTCACCTGGCCCTATGTACCATAACAGATCCAAGAAGTATAATTCTTCCAAGTGTCTCCAAGTAATGATAATGGGATATATCCCGTGAACTGCACTAATGACGATCACACTGGATTAATAATTTGTTGTAGTCTTGACTAGCCCTCTGAAAAGTTATATGCTATTGGTCATTAGGGAGACCAGGCTGAAGCTTATCCATCACTTACTACATAGTGAAAAAAAATTCAGAAGTACCCGAAAATGATCTAGATGGTCTTTAAGATCACTCTTAGTTATGTAATTCTTGCTTTAAAGTACAGTGGGTAATACAAAGTGAATTTGTTGACCTTTAAATTAAGTTAATGGTACAGTTTTTGTAAATGAAAGGCAAGGAAGGAAATGTACTGGCATTTACTTGGTAATATCTATAAACCATAAAGAGTTTATCATTAATAGTATTGTGATATTGTTGCTTGTACTGCCATTGTTAAAGTTTTGTTTCTTACTAAAAATTTTTTGATAGATATACCTTATCTCATGTTTTATAGATACCGGTAATGATTTAGGGTATATATAACTAACTGTATTATGAATTTAGGTTTCTGTCAAAGCAGGAGAAAGATGACAACTTCTAAAACCATTCAAATAAAACAATATCAAAATTGTATTTCTAGCTCTGTACTCTTAGAAAATGATTGGTTTAAAGAAAAGTTTACCATTAGAAGACTCATCATTGGCTTAAATATCAAAAGTAATAGCACCACTGAACCCAGCATAAGATCCAAATTGAGATGACTCTTCTAAGTCTAGATTTTACCAGCTGATTTTGAAAGCAGTATTTGGGGCTGCCCAGTGGCTGTATAACCCCAAAGAGTTTATTTTGGGCCCCACTTTTTGAAAAATAGTTTATTATTTAGCTCTTGGGCTTAGCTGTCTGCAAAGCAAGGAAGAAAGTGCTAATAGGATTGCAAAGACATGTGGGTTTTTTTAGATTTTTAATTTATTATTATTATTATTTTAGAGAGAGGGGAAGGGAGAGAAGCAGAGAGGGAGTGAGACATCAGTGTATGGTTGCCTTTCACCTGCTTCCAGCTACAGACCTGGCTGGGGACCTGGCTGGGAATCGAACCAGAGACCTTTGGGTTCAAAGGCCAGTGCCTTATCCACTGTGCCACCAGCCAGGGCCATGCTTCTTCCTTGACTGGAGACTTACCCAGTGAAGCTAGAGAGCTTCTTGTTAATGTAACTTTCTTCCCAATGCTTGGGGCAGGTCTTAGCTTGAGAGAAAGGTCAACCACACAACCACAATGCAGGTAAGTGCCTTGCTTTTGTACTCTTGTGATGCACATGCATGGGCAGTTCTGTATTTTGCAGTTTGTGGCCAGGTTTCTTCTTGTTTTTAAATTCCTTTTTACTTCTGCAAAGTTAACTCTTTAAGCAGATTACCTGCGGGGATAATTGTGTATGCGGCAGCCAGCCTGGTCTCAGAGTTCACAATAGCTTCCTCTGGCGTGTCAGCTTCTGAACTGTGCAAGTGTATGGAGCTCTCAGGGAACATTTGCAGCGCTGCTTCGAAATGAAATGTGACATCATGTGAACAATGAATCGGAAATGATGTTGGGCTATATAAGTACAGTTGTCCAGAAATCTAGTCTCTGTGGTGGGAAAGGAACTACCCCCACCCCCATTCTCTAAAGTAGTGATGCTCTAGCACACTTAGGGCCAAACAAGTTAAAAACAACAAGAAGAGCAACAAGCCCCCTTAGAGAAATATATTTTAAAAGATCAGGTCAACGTTTGTTCAAAGATCTTGCAAAATTTGCTTTAGATTCTTAGAGTCATCTTGTTTACCTGCCAGGCCTCCAGCTCTGACAGGGTAGGAGAAAGTCTGCTGTGGCTTCAGGGATTGAAGCCTGTGGCTTCCCCTGGTGTCATCTCTGCTGGGGAGTCACTTCTTTGTCCTGGCCTGGTCTAGTTTTAGGTGGCTCATTATAGGGAGAGACAGGTGCCCAGGCTCATAACCCACTAGAGGAGCGATTTTCAACCTTTTTCATCTTGTGGCACACATAAAGCAACTATTAAAATTCTGCAGCACACCAAAAAATATGTTTTTTGCCAGCCAGACAAAAAATACAAATAATTTTGATTCGTGCACACTGGATGGCTACTGTGTTGGCTGTTGTCAATTTTTATTTGACAATCTAAGGGAAAGCAGATCAGTGTCCCTGACAAAATAGTCAGGTACTACATATTTTTATTTTTTACTTTTATCTTCTTCTAAGGACATGCTCACTGATTTTAGAGAGAGAGGAAGGGAGGAAGGGAGGAAAAGAAACATTGATGTGAGAGAAACCTTTATCAGTTGCCTCTCACGCCCTGATCAGGGACCTGCACTCTAGGCATGTGCCCTGAATCGAACCTGCAACCTTTTGAGCACGACGATGCTCCAGCCAAATGAGCCACACCAGCCAGGTCAGGTATTGCATGTTTTAAAAATTCTTGCGGTGCACCATTGTGCCAGCCATGGCACCCTGGTTGAAAATTGCTGCACTAGAGGCTCAAGATTGGAACTTTTGCTGTGGGAGTGATAGCGGGCATCTCAAAGAAAGGCAAGAGTGCTGCCACGCTATTGAGCAAATGTTTGAATTCATAGTCCCCGAAAAGAGGGTATGTTTAATATAGAGATGCCCTTTGGCAAAGAGCAGATTATATAATTTCCCAGATGAGTTGCTATCATTATTTTGTTCTAGTTGTCCCAGATAAGCCAGTAGAAGCCCCCTGAGTTGGCATCTGTGTCATTTTGACATGTCTCATCATTCTTTGAACACACCTTCATTTTTTGGAGATGTTCTCCCCTCCCTCATCTTGTATTTTCCCTGTGCTCCACTGGAAACAGCCATTTTGTAAGAAGCCCTGGTTTCTTTTAGTGGAGAAGTCCAGATACTCCAAAGCCCTCTCAGTGAACAGATCTAGGAAGTATATGTATGTATATATACATCTGTTTATCTCTCTCTCCATCAGTCCCTCCATCCACCCATCCATCAGGAAAACTGAGTCACACTGATAGGTCCAATTCCAGTATCACAGGGTTCATCGTAGTTTCCCCTCTCCATATCTGTAACTCCCATCTCTAATAGTGAGAAACTGGCCCTCATTGTCCATGCTGTATTTACTTATTTGCCCATTTGTGTTTGTAACCAACATGCTGACGTTGTTGGACTGCTATTCTGTTAGGTATCCTTCCTTGTTGAGGCTTCAGTCCCTGTCAGCTCTTGTCCCCTCACTCCCCTGGTTCAGTACCGTTGTACCGTATTATTTTTGAGTGAGTCTTTTGACAGTTGAGAGTTCTAGCTTTCTACATGGAAATATAACTGTGTATATAATACACACACACATATGTACGTATGTATATACACATATACACATGTACATATATACTATATAATGTGTGTGTGTATCCAGTTATCAGTGACACTTGGTGTACAAAACTTCAATTCTATTCATGTTTAGGGTGTTATATCATTTCTGTCTTGGTGTCTGTCTTGCTGGCTATCTTTTAAGCATGAAGTTGAGAAAAAGACAAGAAACTATTTCATGCATGTGCATTTAAGATACATATTTTTGATATTCAGGGCAGTCTTTGGCAAGGAAGCACTCAGCTTTTCTTTCTGATGTGTGTGCATATGCGTGTGTATGTCAAAGCTTTCAGCTCTGACTAGACCGGTCTGCTTGTTTATCAGACATGCCTACTTCCTGGACTTTTCCCAATATCATCTTTGTGATCAGTATCCGTTCTCTCAACCCCGCTGTTCCCACCATCTTTCATAAGCCCTTCTTTGGCCATTCAGTAGGAGGCACTCATTCCTTCCGTTGCCGAGAGCACTTGAAGGACGTTAATTTCTGCTGAAAGATATTGGGGGTGTGCTTTGCGGCCCCCCTTATCTCCAGCTGTCAGCAGGACAACACTGGTGATGGTGATTTTGAAAGAGCTTTATTAATTGTCACCTCCTGTAAGGAGGAGTTAATGCCTAGTAATGCCTGTACATTATAAAATTTTGATAAATTTTGATTTTTCTAGAATAAAGAATATTTGCTATCTTCAGTTAATAGCTTTGGCTCATACTTTAGATCCTTTCATTGTGTTTTGCTGTCTCCTGTATATAGATGCTGAACTTGTTTGGGTACAAAACAAAATTATTTGGTTCCCATGCTGTATTTATATATAGTAAAATTCACGCTTTTTAGCATTGGGTCTATGAATTTTAAAACATGTCTAGATTTGTGTAACCACTGCTACAGACAAAAGAGAAAACAGGTCCATCATACCCCCAAATTCCCATGTGCCCCTCTTCAGTTAATGCTTCCTCTTCCCTGCAGCTGCTGCCAAACACTGATATGTTTTACGTCCCTGTGGGTCGGCCTTTTCCAGAATGCCCTGTACATGGAATTATTTTGAGTTTGGCCTTTTTCTGTTAACGTGATCATTTGAGATTTATCCATGTTGTTTAGTGTTGTTGAATAGTATTCCATTGTATGTATATCCCAGAATTTGTTTACCCATCCATCAGTTGCAGAACATTTGGATAATTTCCAGTTTTTGACCATTAAGAATGAAATTGCTGTGAACATTGCAGTATATGTCTTTGTATGGACATATGTTTTTATTTCTCTTGGTTAAATACCTAAAGCGGAATTGCTGGGTCATATAGTAAGCATATATTTATTATCTTTATAGGAAACTATGCAGCTGTTTTCCAAAGTAGTGTACCATTTTTCACACCCATTAAAACTGTTTAACTGATTCATTTTCTCCACATCCTTACCAGGACATAGTATTATAATTTTTACCATTCTGGTGAGTGTTTAGTAATGTTTACTTTCTGTTGTCATTGTTTGTCATCTTTTGTTTTGCATTCCCCTGTCGACAAAATGATGCTGAACATTTTTTTTTAATATGTGCTCACTGGTCATGTATATAATCCTTTCTGAAGTGTCTGTGCAGTCTTTTACATATTTTTTGAATTTGTCTGTAATGAATTGTAAGACTTCTTTTATAACATGGATATACACATATACATATATTTCAGATTTTCTGTGTCCTTACTAGTTTGAACTAGTTTTATGTCTAGTTGTTTTCTTGTTTGTTAAAATATCTGTAATTGGGTATTTATTTATTTCTCCCTTCAGTTTTGTCAGGTTTTACTTCATCTGGTTTGAAGCTTTTTTTATTAGATGCATATATGTTTATAATCATTATAGCTTACTAATGCATTGACTTTTTTTTTTCTTAAGATTTTATTTATTATTTTCAGAGAGAAGAGCAGGCAGGGAGGAAGAAGGAAAGAGAAGCATCAATGTATGGTTGCCTTTCACCTGCCTCCAGCTAAGGACTTGGCTGGAGACCTGGCCTGCAACTTGGTTATGTGCCCTGGCTGATGCATTGACTCTTATTAATGAAATGTTCCTCTTTGACCTATAAAACCTTTTTTTCTTGAAGTTGACCTTGATATTAATATAGATGGCAACTTCAGTTTTCTGAGAGTGTTTTCAAAGCTGGGAAATAATAGAGAATTATTTGCATGCTGAATCAGCAACTTTATCATAGAGAAGTGGGGAGCAGTAAAGTGGGGCCAGTGAGGATCAGTGGCCCAGTGAGCAAAGAAAGCATCGGCAGGAAATAGTCTTCAAAGCTCCATTCCTCCATCTGTGATTTCAGTTGGGTTGAAGGAAAGGATGGTTGCAGATCCAGGTAGATTTTTCAAGTGGGACATACCCGAGATCTATATTTAAGAACTAGCAATAGGTACAGAGTTGATAGTGTGTCAACAACCACTAATCAAAGAAATGTGGTTTTGGTTTTTATTCCCAGCAAGTGTTGACCAGCTTTTCAGGTGACTGTGGTTAATCTGTGAAAGTGGCTGTGTGGAGCATCATTAGTCTCTGGGGTTGTGGCCCTTCTAGTAGGGTCCTGAATCTCCCTTGTCCTGAAATTTTTTTCATGGCATCCTGTCGGGTTTTCTGAAGTAATCTGCAAATTGAGCTAGTTTTTCAGTGAGGTCCAGAATGTTGAAGTGTGGCTCAAGGGTGTGAAATTTGTTTTGCTGGAGGTTGATTTGATGTAAAGGAATCTGAGGTCAGGTACTGGAGCTAAGCCTCTACTCATGCAAAAAATGTAAATACAGGTCAGCTTGATTTGAATGTTGTTTAAACTTTTTAGGTTATTTTCTTTCCTAAATGATGTTCTATTCTTGCTTTGATTTTATATCAGATGTTGTGATTCTTAAAGGCAAATAATCTTTGATTCAGGGAAATAGTTGGAAATGATATTGGTAGGCTTTTACTATAAATAAAAATACAGCGAATTGTCTTCCAAAGCAATTCTAAGGAGGCTTCAATTTTGTTCTTTACTTGGATTGAAAAATTGGCCACATTCTATAGATACAGGGGACTATCAGTCTGATCCACCTCTTTGCTGTACTGATTGATTTAGTAACAGGCATATTATCTAAATCATCCCAGCAAAGTTAATCCTGAACTTTTGTGCAGTGCACCTGAGCAAGAGTTTCTTTTTTTCCCCCCACTGGGAGTCTCTAAGAGGATGAGGGTGTAATTCTAAAGTATAGAGGAATCCTCCTTTACACTCTAAAGGAAGGGGCTGTTCTTGTAATGAGGCTAATATTGAGGGAATCTGACTGCGTGTACGCCCACGCGCATGCACACACACACACACACACACACAGTCGCGTATTTTTGCAAGTATCAGATGATTGGCTCAATTACCCAAGTCACTAAGGTCTTTTTTTTTTTTAGATTTTATTATTTTCAGAGAGAGGGGAAGGGAGAGAGGCAGAGAGGGAGAGAAACATCAATGCCTGGTTGCCTTTTACCTGCCTCCAGCTACGGACCTGGCTGGAGACCTGGCTTGCAACCTGGTTATTTGCCCTGGCTGGGAATCGAACAAGTCACTTTTGGGTTTGCAGGCTGACACCTATCCACTGAGCCACCAACCAGGGCTTCTAAGTTACTTTTTGAAAGCCTATTCTATTTGGTTTTTCTCTCTTATGACTAAAATGATCATAATTAATAAGTTGCATATATTTTTAAAGACTTAAGTCAAAATACAATAAAGAAAAGCAATCACAATGTACAAAATTATATGTACAAACATATATTCCTTTAAAAATTTTTTTCTTTAGAGAGAGAGAGACATTGATTTGTTGTTCCCCTTATTTATGCATTCATTGGTTGATTCTTGTATGTGTCCTAACCTACAACCTTGGCATATTGGGAGATGCTGTAACTAACTGAGTTAGATGGCCAGGGCCACATGCATAAACAAGTATTCTTTCACTAAATCTGAGTATTATCTGTTTCTTTTATTAGCTCTATTCTTGAAAGTTTCCTCTCTTAGGAACTAGCCCTTAGGACTTGCTTTCTCAGATTTGTCTCTATTCAGCTTTTTTTTTTCTTTTTTTTTTTTTTTAATATTTTATTATTTCTAGAGAGAGGGGCAGGGAGAGAGGCAGAGAGGGAGAGAAACATCAACATATGGCTGCCTTTCACTTGCCTCCAGCTACAGACCTGACTGGAGACCTGGCTTGCAACCTGGTTATGTGCCCTGGCTGGACAATCGAACCAGCGACTTTTGGGTTTGCAGGCCGGCGCTTTATCCATTGTGCTATCAGCCAGGGCCTCTATTCAGCATTTTGTCTGACCTTAAAAACTTCTGAGCTTCAGAAATAGGTGTTGTATTCTGCCAAGTCCTTTCTCTACCTCTTTGCTTATTTCTGGATCAAAATATTTATTACCTCACTGCTGAGATTGCTCTAGTTGGATTCTACTGTGTTCTGTAAACCAGGTTCCTTCTAAAGGGACGCATACCTGCTTCTTACTGTCCTTTGTGATTAGTTACAGAGGCTTGTTTGAACCAGAGTTAGGTGATGGTTAATTAATTGCTTGTGATAGCTGTGCAGAAGAGGAAGGAAAGCACATGTTACAGGATACTCATCATTCTGTTTCAGGTCCTGTGATCCTTTGGAAACTATGTCCAGAGACTCTTAAGGCCTGACACTCAAACTTCTGCACTGTCCTCTCCTGCAGTCCAGGCCTAGTGTGCACAATGGAGGGCCCTTTGACAGATACAGATCACTTCTGCAAGAGCCCCTTTCCTTTCATTCTTAAAACAGATAAGCCAAAATTGAACCATTTTTATTTTATTTATTTATTAAAAAAAAGGATTTTATTATTTTTAGAGGGGAAGGGAGAGAGGCAGAGAGGGAGAGACACATCAATTTATGGTTGCCTTTCACCTGCCTCCAGCTACAGACCTGGCTGGAGCCCTGGCTTGCAACCTGGTTATGTGCCCTGGCTGGGAATTGAACCAGCGACTTTAGGTTTGCAGGTCGGCACCTTTTCCACTGTGCCACCAGCAAGGGCCTGAACCATTTTTAAAGGGAGTTACATGGTTTTCCTTACTGCAGAGAAGTAAAAAGAGGGAGACAGATTTTACTCTTTTAAGTTATTAGAAGCCTATTCTTGGATTGCTGTGGTCTAAGCCAGGAAACAGTTGGCAGTGGCCTGTGAATGGTTTGTAATGGAAGATATTGGCAGGTAAGATTAAAATGGTCAAAAAGAGGTCAGTGGACACTGAGAAGGTCAAGGTCTTTGAATGGTAAGCCAAAGAACAGGGAGTTAATTTCTCTAGGGAAGAGAAATCCATGGAAATTTTTTGAGTCAGAAGGTAATTTAATCAGATTTTTTATTTCTAGCAATTTGTAGGATGGTGGCATTGAGAATACCAGGGAATTTTAATTTCATCTTTGTTGTATTTTTTTCCATTACCATTTAGTCGCCTTACCCAGCACGCCTCCCGCTCACCGGAGAATAGCAGGGAATTTGCGGAGATAGGAGAGTTGTTTATAGAAAGGAAAGGAACGCTTGGTGAAGCAGTCTGTTCAGTAGGAGCAAGAGTCCACTGTGGTTGTGGGTTTGAAAGGCTTGAAGAAGTGCTCCAAGTGGTGTTGGAAAGAAAGAGACCAGAAAGGGAACTGTTTTGAGGGGAAGGACTAGAGTGGTTTTGATGCTTTGAGTTTAAGGGGACAGTAGCATAGTCAGATGAAATTGTCCAGAAGTCATTGCATTAGGCACTATGTTAAGTGTTGGAAATAGAACAGTGAGCAAATAGAAAAAGTCCCTGCCTTCACAGAGCTTGTGTTTCACTGGGAAGACAAATAATGTAAATAAAATATGCTTAGCATGTTCAATAGTGATGTACTGAAGATGAAACATAAATGAAACAAGGAAGAGAGAGAAGAATTGTGGGCATGTGATTGAGATTTTTAAATAGGGTGGCTGCTGAAGGCCTCATCAAGCAGGTGACCTTGAGCAAGAGCTGAAGGAAATAGGGGAGCCATCCTTGTGGTGATCTTGGGGAGCAGCAAATATATGCCTAATGTGTTCAAGGAACAACAAGGAGGCTGAGCTGGAGCATTGTTGGAGGTGACATCAGAGGGCTCATGGGGTTGGGGTCTAGATCAGGCAGGGCCTGTGCATCAGTTACGAGTGGGCTTTTAGCTCTGACAGAGATGGGAAGCCTTGGAGGATTTAGAGCATTGTCATAATATGGCTTGCATGTTAGGCTCACCCTGGCGTCTGTGTTGGGAATAGACTGAAAGGGGACAGCGTAGAAGGTTACAAGGCTATTGCCTATATCCAGGTGAGAGATACCTGGGCCAGGTGGTGACTGTGGTGGCAACGAAGGTGGAATTGGTGGGATGAGCTGACAGATGTGATTGTGAGGTGTGTGTGTGTGGTGGCAGTGAAGGTGGAATTGGTGGGATGAGCTGACAGATGTGATTGTGGTGTGTGTATGTGAGAGAGAGAGAGAGAGAGAGAAAGAGAGAGTAATTGACCTAGAAGGATCACAGGGTTTTTGGCCTGCATAACGAGAAGAATGGAGAGAATTTTTTTTGTTCCTGTTAACTAAATAAAAGGTAGTTTTTGGATGAACTACCTTAAGCAAACAAAGTTTTCAATAGCAGATAATGTCTTTAAGAACGTCTGTAGTATGTCTTTAAAACGATAGTGTTCATGGTCAAATTTTATAATGAAAGAAGCTATTGGCAAGCCTTGTCAGGAACTCCCTGTGGAAATATCAGTTGCTTTTCTTGGCTCCAAAGTATTTCCTGAACAGTGTATTATACTTTGTCCCAAGTGTGCCATTAAGGGATTTGAAGGTTTGTTCAAACATGTATGGCAAGTGAGTGCTGTCACTTAAGCCTGGCCAGAGAAGCCAAGAAACGCAAGGCCTGTCCTGGGTGGACTGATATGCATGCGGTCCGAGCCCGGGCTCAGGTAGCGGGAGGGGCAGGGCGTCACCTCCTGCGCAGTCTCCAGCCAGCATGCGTGCCCCTAAGCAGCCCTTTCAGCAGGCGGTGGATGAGCACAGGCCTGCGGGAAGCCTCCGGAGAAGCCCCATTACAGGCAGTTGAGAGTGACCCCCATCCTGGGGTGATGTGCTAGAATTTATTTGCTGGAACAGAATTTACCAGTGCTAAGCTAGGGTTACTCTTTTTGTTAAGATTTAAAATAGCATTCTTCAAAGATGGCTTTTATGTCCAAGGGCAGGCTTTTTCTATGTCAGCAAATGGGGGAAACTATGAAAGGCTTCACGCTTAGAGTTTGGGTAGGCCATGCGTGATGGAAATGTTCTTAGTATTTTTATTTAGGATTCCACTGGAGTTGCTTGGTTACAGGGACTCTTTCTGTTGCTGTCCAGTTTTACAAGACATTGTAGTAATTTTAAAAGGAAGGGGAAGAAAATCTAATCAATATCAAGCACTTTTGAATGCCCAGATTCTCGATTCTGGTAAGCTTCTGTTGCTATTTGTAGTTGATCTAATTTACAGTGCAGGTAGACTAGAAGTTTCCCTCTCTTTCTAAGGGATGGATCAGTAGGAATCAGGACATGTCCCTGGAAGTTGTGCTCAGATCTATACTTTTTCTCTTTTATCTAGGTATTTGCAAGTTCTCTTGCTAAAATTGTGTTCAAATTGGGGAATGGTGAACTCGATGGTTATCGTGAGTTTATATTGAAATTGGAGTTATTGTATAAATATGAAAGTTTAAAGTTGTTTTAGAAAACTACATTTTCTTAAATGGCTTCCAGTTTTAGTCATTTGCATTTGTATTTATATTTGCTTGTTTCAACTGTGATAAAATAACTGATGACTCCTGGATGTGCATATCATACTGACAAGCGTCTTAGTTTATCGGACTCTTGCTGCTTGGTAGTTATTTCATTCATTTCTTGCATTTTTAAAGGAATGTTTCTTTTACAGCTAATTCAGGTCTCTTACTATCTTCAGAAGGAGAGAAAAGGAAACTAATATTTATTGAATATGTTTTATATGCAAAACCTTTTGGGAGTTTCTGGGGAATATAAAAAATGAGTATGAGGCCCTGGCTGGTAGCACAGTGGATAAGGCGCCAGCCTGTGAACCCAAAGGTCGCAGGTTCGATTCCCCAGCCAGGGCACATAACAAGGTTGCAAACCAGGTGTCCAGTTTTGCAAGACATTGTAGTAATTTTAAAAGGAAAGTCTGTGGCTGGAGGCAGGTGAAAAGCAACCATACACTGATGTCTGTCTCCCTCTCTGCCTCTCTCTCTTCCCCTCTTTCTAAAAATAATAAAATAAAAAAATGAGTATGATATGGTTGCTGCTTGGTGGGAGAAAGAAATATGCAAGCAAGTAAATGAGATATAGCCAGATCAACAAACCTTACACTGGAAAGAAAAAGAGGAAGAAAGGAATCTTGTAATGAAAGAAGAGCTAAGGAATAGAAGTGGGACAAAGAACGGAAGTAGACCACTGCTTGAGGGGCTGGGCAGTAGGGAACCACCCACAGAAGAGCTGGGTCCTGAATGTTGATGTTTGCCTGCAGCGGATGCTGGCGGTGGGGCACCTGGGGCATTGCTCGCTCTGCCTGTGTTGCTGGGGCGCACAGGGTTGCATACTCCGTGCCCTCGGCCTGTGTTCTTGGTGTCCCAGCTCTGTGGTTGTGTGGTTGTGACACAACTCTGTGTGGTGGAGATAATAATCCTCTTCTAAATCACATGGAGTCGTTGTGTGGGTCACATTAGTTAGTGTGCGGAACAGCCCAGGGGAGGTTATATAACATGAACATGAAGAGTGACAATAAAAACCATAGTGTTTGTTTTGATGAATGTGCTCATAATTATATTTACATTCTCTCTACTTCACTAACTCCTGTCCCTAGTTGACCCTCCTTTATTTGAGTCCTTTCTCAGGGCTCTAGTCTCAACTTCTCTTTCAGTTGACTCTTGGCCCTGGGACACCTTTGCTTTACTGTCAACCCATGGTGGTTAATTCCCTCATCTAGATTTCTGTCCCCCAGTACACTCTTCCAGCTTCAGACCTGCATTCCCAGCTGCTGCCTGGATGGTGCCATACCCCCTTGGGCTTCCCGGCTCTGGTGACTGGCTGTTTCCCCTGTGCACATTCACGGGTTAAGCTCCCTGCCTTGCTCCAGGCATCTGTGCTAAGAGCTTTGCATCTGTTATCTCAGTTTACACAATAAGCTTATGATATTAGATACTCTTGTCCCCATTTTAGAGATAATGACACCAGATTCAAAGAAATTAAATAGCTTTTCCAAAGTGGTGATAACTAATAAGTGGCAGCCCAACACAAACCCAGCATGTTGACTAGAATGCCTGCTGTTAATCACCTTTTTCTACTTCTTCACTTGCTTTCTAGTGAAGACCAGACCCATTAAATTGGAGTTTTGGACACTTTTATTTCCTATTTGTACTCCCCAGTTGCTAGCTGCCTATTTTTTTCACTGTTTATTTTTGTTAGCAGGGTATATGTGATAGTCATCCTGCCCTGTTCATGGAACAACAGAGTAACAAAGTTTTGTATGACCCAGCGATTTGATTCCTTCACCAGCCGATTTTTGTCCTGTCTTCCAGAGACTAGGCTAACTCTGCGGTGAGAACTGACCCCAGTTGTAATAGGCATTCAGAGTCGTAAGTCTCAGTCTGGGGAGAAAATTAGAGGACCTTTTAAAGTCCTCAGCTAACCAGGTCATGTGTATTCATTCTCCTTAGGCCCGACTCCTCTTACCCTGAGTCCAGAGCTCTCCAGAATATTGATAGCCTGGATGGGTAGCCTTCAGCACCAGACCCTTTTACTCTCTTCACTTGTTCTTCCCTACGGAGTAGTTTCTGTTTGTACATATGCCTTTTTCTGCGAAGGAAGGGTTGATAGCTGTCATCTGATTCTTAGAGGGATCTGCTAAACTTCAAACTAGGGAACCACTGAACTGGACTTCTCAACTTTTTTGAGGTCAGTCCCACAGAGGAAGGCCTCTCCCTTTGTGTATCCAAGGAAAACTGGGCTTCTGGTTTCTAACCCACATACTCTTGCATCTGGAAACTGTCCTGAAAGCTCTCTTGCATCCTGATAATCTTTTATATTTCTTTCTTTATTGTTCTACCCATTTATTCATCTGTTTGTCAGATATTGAGTACTTGGGTTGTGCAAGTTTCTATAGAATATACAATATATAAGATAAAATTGATGAGCATAATCTTAACAGATGAGGTAAATTATATATAGAGACACACACGCGCGCGCGCGCACACACACACACACTCATATAGTGAAGAAATCGGAAAGTGCCACAGAAGCGGTATAGATATCTTGCTTTGGGACTTTAGAAAATGGAGACTTTATTTGCCTAGGGCAGGTGAGGAAGTAGGATGACTGTGTGGTGGATTCTGGGCTATAGAAAATCCAAGCCATTTGGACTAGGTTTTGAGAGATGGATAGATAGATACGTGGAAATATTAGATGCAGTGGACCATCTCTGGTCCTTGACTTATTCAAATGAGACTTGAGTACACACCCTGTCTGGTTACTTCATGAGGTTTACAGGTTATCAGGGAAGATAGACTCTGAATAAATCATTTCCTCAATCAACCAATCAATATGTATTTGGCTACTACATGCTGTTCTCAACTCTTGGGATTCAGCAGTGAATAAAATAGATAGCCTCTGTGCTTTTGAAACCTAAATTCTATTTGGGAGACAGAAAGTAAATTAGTATGTAAGTATTTGCAGATAGGGATAAGTACAGTGATGAAAAGTAAAGCAGGGTAGAGGAATGACAGTGAGGTGGGGCTGTTTTAATTAATGTGATCAGAGAAGGCCTTTCTAGTGGCAGACATTTGAGCAAAGACCCGAACAAAATGAAGAGGATGTGTTCCGTGAATAGCTGGGCCAAAAGTATTCTAGACAGAGGGAAAAGCAAGTATGAAAACCTCAAGATGGAAGGATTTAGTATTCTAGGAATAGCAAAAAGATCTCTAGGATTGCAGTATAATTTGCAGAGGAAGAACTTGTAGAAAATAGGAATGGAAAAATAGATATGGACCCGATTTGATAAGGCATGGTGATAGAAGGATGCTGGGAGGCTATTAGGAGAAGGGAATGATCTGATTTATGTTTTAAAATGGTCACACTAACTGCTTTGGTCCAAAATGGAAACCAGGAAACCAGTTATTGAAGTAGTTCAGCAAGGAGATAAAGGTTGCCTGGATTTATGTAGTAACGGTGGAAATGGCAAGAAGATACATTTTAAAGGTAGGGTCAGTAGGCTCTCCTGATGGATTGAATGTGGGGCATGAGAGGGAGAGCCAAGGGCTGTGCCGTAGCTTGCTGCCATTGGCCGAGAGAAGGAATTCTGAGGAAGGAGTAGGTTCTGGTGAGGACCAAGGGCTCTGTTGTTTGAGGTGCCATCTGATATCCAAATGAAGATCTAGTGGGGAATTGGGTATGAGTCTGGAATTCAAGGAAAAGGTTGAGGATAGGCATTTAATTCTGGGAATTAACAGCATATGGAGAGATTTAGGGCCATGAAACTGGGTGAAATCACCTAGGGATTAAGTATGAAAGGATCCTCTCCATGGTTTTGTTTAATGTGTTACTCTGTTTCCTTTATCAATTAGATTCAAGTTCAACTTTTGGGGGAAAAGTATGTCATAGTTAGTTGTATGTACTTCCTGTTATGGTTCATGAGGGAGCACTTTGGTTGTTCCACTTTTCAAGATATTTATATTGATCAGTGGGTTCAGGTGTTGCCACTCTTGTCCATCTGTTACAGGACTCCATGCCCATCAGACTCTGGCTTACTGGTTTCAGTAGCCATTGATGATCATTCTGAATCCAGTATTTCTGTAGGGATGGTAAAATGGTGGTATTGAATATCTTTTCTTCTTAATTAGCTAAAACTCTTCTGTAAAGAATCACTTTACCTCATTGACTATTTGGTTAACCTGAGATACAGGAAAGGTAGGATAAATGCTTAGAATTTCCTAAGGTCGACCATAGAGAATCCTTTTATGATGACTGCTAAGTCCTTTAGACAAGATTGTATTAGCCTTTGATAGCTTCCTTGTTTCCTGTTATGACAACATGTTTTAGGATAATTTTGTTTATTTTCTACTCTAGACTCGAAGTAGCCATTTCTCTAAGAAGTCCCACAGTCCTCGCTTGTAACCAATATGGGATAATTTAGAGTGCCTTTTGTTTCCTGTGATCTTATGGTGATCTTTTTCCCCCAGATGTATTCTTGTGTGTACTGGGATAACAAAATAGAATAAAATATTTTTAGAATGTAGCATATTGATTTATATTTTAATTACACATCTTTGAGTGACTTGATTTATTAATCCCTGCTATTTTATTGAAAATACTTGTTCCTGTTGATAGTGTAAATGTCCATCAGTTGTGTACTTTACTGGTTTCAGGCCTCAAAATGGAGCATTAAGGGTTTATGTTTCTATGAGAACATTTTGTAAACTCTTGTTCACACTTCTGTTTTTTTCATTTTATATTATATTCTTGTAGTTTCATTGGGAGTGAAGTGACATGCTATGTTGAGTTCTTTTTTCATTACCCGACATATTTATTGGTCCCATGTGATGAACCCTTATAAAGAAGCATGGTACTTGTGGTGTTAGGGTCCTTGAGGGGAGAGGAAATGCACTGTACATCAGAGAAATGAGAAGTGGATGTGGTGTTGACCTTGGGCATCTTGAAGGATGGGGTGCCAATCTGGCGCTGCTGGATTGATCATCTCCAAAAGTAGTCTGTGCTTCAAAAAATAAAGATCCTTTTAAAACTATGTGGTGAGTGCCCAGTGTTGGAGCTTCTGAATATGCAGTTTTTTCCTTAGGGAAGAAAAATGAAAAATTCCCTCTTCCTTTCTTCCCTCCACTGATTTAGCAGAACTTTTCTATTTTCTTCAGGTAATTAAACCTGAGGGTAGTGACAAAGAAACAGAAGGTGCTTATGAATCAGATCTCCCTGAGGAGCTCTGTGGAAGCCATCTGCAGCAGTCCCTGAAAGTCCACAGTGACAGTCCCAATGTCATCGCAGAGGCTCAGTTCGATGACAGCGATTCAGAAGATGGACATGGCAACACGCAAAATGTTCTGGTTGATGGCATTAGAAAACTCTCAGTTTGTGTCCATGAGAAAGGTGAGTACTGGACTTCCATCTGACATTTTATCTTTCTTAGCAAACTGATAGTGTTGGGTATTGGAATTCTCTGTGCTCCAGAATAATCACAGGGTACATTGTATCTTCCCAGAGTCTAACCTGTGTCAGCTTTTAGGGACGGGGGTCTTTCACAGACTCCTAGCTCCTGGTTATAAGGAGGGACAACAGTGCCACTGGTGATTTTTGTGGTCAGTGGTGCTGTTATCATTTCCTAATAAGTTTTGAGTTGTGTTGATAGCTAACTTGAAATTTTGTCTTACTTTATGGTTGATATGATCGGAATTAACTGCATCTTTAAAATCCTTACTGAAAGCACTTCATTTTACCCTTTCACTCTGTACATTTGGAAAGTATTTATGTAATTGGTAGTGGAAATGAATCACCTTAAATTTGATAAGTAGATTGTTTTTATGTGGATGAAAGAACATCCAGCCTAAGAAGAAGTCTAACAAGAGTTTGTTTGACACTCACTGGGAAGCAAAATCTGAACTGATTAAGAAAATGCTCTGGAGAATGAACAGCAGATTTGCAGCTTATTTTTATACATGAGAATCGAAGGAGGATACATTTGGAGAGCTACAAGAACTTCAGTGGTGGTAGATTGAGGGGGCGGGAGAATGCGAAACTGGGAAACTTCTACAATTAAGTACAAAACAAAATGGAGAGCCACATCCTTCTTTTACATTGGAGGGTACAGGACAGTTAACATTTACAGCACGTGGAGGTGTATGTGGGGGAACAAGATAACAATGAAGGGTTCTAGGGTCTGGAAAGAAGATTATTCTGACATTTCAAAGATATTTTATCTTAGATGCACAAAGACAACAGACTATTTTAAATTTAAAGGTTGATTTTTGCCAAGGAAGCTGCAGGCCATAGGATGTCACTGTGCCCCTTGACCTACTTCAGCTGGGAAGTTTCCCCCCCAGACCACCTGTGTGGTTGAACTTCGGTCTCTGGGTGCTTCAGGCCTGCCATTGAGCCTCCCCTGAGCCTGTCAGGGGTAACATGCGGCCATTTTTTTTTTTTATCACACTTACGTTACAAAGTGTTTTTTCATTTTTTCATTTTATTTTATTTTATGTATTTTTTAAAAAGATTTTCTTTATTATTTTCAGAGAGAGGGGAAGGGAGAGAGGAAGAGAGGTAGAGAGGGAGAAAAACATCCATGTATGGTTGCCTTTCACCTGCCTCTAACTACAGACCTGGCTGGAGACCTGGCTTGCAACCTGGTTATGTGCCCTGGCTGGGAATTGAACCTGTGACCTTTGGGTTCGCAGGCCTGTGCCTTATATACTGGGCCCAGCCAGGGTCGTTTTTTACATTTTAAACCTTTAAAAAAGCCAGTCTTGTTTTCTCTGATCATATCTAAGCCATGGGTCCTTGGATGCAGAGGACAGCAATTGCAAGCACACATTGTGGAGCTGTGACCCAGGGCCCCACCTGACCATGCTCTAGGGAATATAATGGCAAGTAGCGATGAAAATTGGAATATTTCAATTTTCTAATTTTCTAAGAGGCTTTAAATGCAGGGAGTATATTTTTAAGCCAAATTGAGTTTTACATGTATAGGTGAAATGGAAGATCGACTTGACTAGGCCAACTAGATTATTACTATTTTATCAGGAAGAAGTTTCTGGCACAGTCCCCATTAAAGGCTAGAGAAGATGCCACAGTATCACTAAAGGGGGCTATTCAGCAGGCACCCTCTGACAGGGACTGGTGAGCTCGCCTCATCAGCATCCTGAGTAAAGCTGGGGTGTCAGGAGGTGGCTGCAGACAGATCAGGCTGCTGCTCCACTGCTGAGCAGCTGGTCACCTGGTGCTAAGAACAGCAGGACCTCGTTACCCATCGTTACCTCTTTCTGGAACTCATAACGAGTGCCGAAACCCATCGATGACGCATTCTCGCTTGCAGGCTGCGGGTAACTCGTACATGCTCTAGCAAGTGTGATGCATCCCGATCAAGTACGGAGTGCAGAAACATGTTTGTCTTGTCAAAATACGACAAGTTCAGAGTTTGACGCCGTCTGAAGCCCACAAGTACTAAGGTGACTGTGCTGCTCATTCAGAAGGACTTTCCAGCTTGGATGTTCTTTTTGAATGAAGACGCTGCTGCTTTCTCACTGCCCACCCAGGTGCAGCGACCTGAGGGCACCTAGGTTCCTTTTATTCTACGTCGGCCCCCATAACTAGTGGTTTCACTTTTCAGGGCCCAGTCAAGTCCACTTGTCTGTTACTCTTTGAAATTTCATTCTTCTGTTGTTTCTTTTTTTTTTTTTTTCCCTTTGGAAACAGTTGGATACCATGACCCTTTTCTGAGAGTGCATGTGTGTTATCATAATGGCGTCAGTACTGTGAGTCATGTTTTTTCTATGAGAAGAGAGGGAAATAACCAGGACCCTAACTAGCCAAATTCTTCATCATTAGGATCACTGAGGGAGAGAGATACTTGCAGTCTGAAGTCAGGCAAAGGAGCACTTTAAAACATACTATTTGGCCCAGAACTACTTTGTGGAAATGAAGCTCCGGTGATTGGACTTGGCAGAACTCAGCAGCCCTTTTCCCCTGGGCTCTGAGTGATGGATAAGATGCCTTGATTTCTCATTAGTGTCTGGTACCAAAAAGTAAGGGCAAAGAAATACTGATAGACGGAAGTGATGGCAAATTGATGTCAAGGGTGCATAATGATAATTCACTTTACACTTTGTTTTTGGAAATGTGCTCTTGGTTTGTCCTCTATTATAATTCCTCCCCTTCCTCTTACAAATAAATGTCAGTGAGTGCTTTACAAGTCCACTGAATGCTTTTTTCTTTACTCTTTTTACAGTCTTCCTATCCTACTGTTATTTATATTGCTTCCTTACTAGCCCTGACTTAGGGAACAGCCTTAATTTTTCCCTCAGTATCTGGTACAAATTTGTCTTTCCTGCTAGCCCCTAAAGAGAGAGTTTGTGAAACCACATGGCTGTTTCTCATTTCTTGCCCTCTTGATATTTAGGAAAATTGTAATTTGCTTTTTAAAAAAATCATGGTGTTTTTTAAGGTTATTTTAACCAGCTTTTCTTGTCTGGATAATATGAAATCTGGTTACAGTTAAGATGTTAGTACTTTCTGCACCATTTAAGGTTTTGAAATTTGTTATTGAAACAAACCATAACCTTAAGAACATCGTAAACTTTTCCTTAGACGTCTAGAAAGTTCCTTTGTTTTGTGTTGTAATTGCAAATGGATTATTTATCCTATTTCAGCTTTACACTTGTGTTCAAAAGAGTGTTTTTATTTGCTTACTTTTGTTTTAATATCATGTTTCTTTACCCAAAGCAAATGTTACATGTGTACCTGTTATCTGCCCTGTTAGCCCAGGAAACATTTATATCCTTAAGGTAACTTCCAGTTTCTCTGTTAAGTAGTTGCTCCAGCTGTCTGCACAAGTGCCTACCATTTCGTTGAAAGTAGGGCACCTCAGACCGGCCTGATAACGCACCTTCCAGGAAGACAGCAGGATCTGTATCCTCCTGAGTCTCTGAGAGACAGTGGGCCAGAGACCTGGGCCCCTTTTGCAGGTCTAGTCCTGTGGCCTCTTGAGGCTGAGCTTTTATCACTTTCCAGGCAGGAGTGTTTTTGTGGGCCACAGAAGTCTGCCATCCGTGTAGAGACTGGGACAACCTGGGAAATTTTCTTTGGTGTCAGATGTGTCAGTCATGGTGGCCTGGTTTGCATACTCCAAAGGGTGGAAGTCATGTTGGCCAAGTGACACAGCTTGGCCATGCTAGTTCTCTGTGATTTTCTTTTCTTTTTCTTTTTTTTTAAATTTTATTGTTGTATTACATCCATCCCCTTTTTGCTCCCCTCTGTCCCCCTCCCCACCCACCCATTCCCCGCAAAGTCAATCCCACCTGTTGTCCATGTCCTTGTTTCGTTTATACTAGGTTCTTGTCTAAGCTGCTCCCCTTCCCTGCCTCTGCCTCCCCACTTCCCCCAACCCCTTTCCCCCTGACCACTGAAGGCCTATTCACTGTATTCATATATTTGGTTCTGTTTTGCTTGTTGTTAGTTTTGCTCATTATTGTCCCGTAATGGGTGAGATCATATGATATTTGTCCTTCACTGAATGGCTTATTTCACTAAGCATAATACTCTCCAGTTCCATCCATGTTGTTGTAAAGGGTACAAGTTTCTTCTTTCTTTCTGCTATATAGAATTCCATTGTGTAAATATACCAAAGTTTTTGATCCAATCATCCACTGATGGGTACTTAGGCTGTTTCCAGCACTTGGCTACTATAAATAATGCTGCTATGAACATAGGGGTACATATGTTCTTATGAATTGGTGTTTCAGGATTCTTTGGGAGTAGTCCTAGTAGTGGAATTGCTGGATCAAAAAGCAGCTCCATTTTTAGTTTTTTAAGGAAACCCCATACTGTTTTCCACAGTGGCTACACCAGCCTGCATTCCCACCAACAGTGTATGAGCGTTCCCTTTGCCCCGCATCCTCGCCAACACTTGTTGTTGATTTGTTGATGATGGCCATTCTGACAGGGGTGAGGTGGTATCTTATTGTGGTTTTAATTTGCATCTCTCTGATGACTAGTGATGTTGAGCATTCTTTCATATGCCTCTGGGCCCTTTGTTTATCTTCCTCATTGAGTTGTTTGTTCAGGTCCTTTGCCCATTTTTTAATTGAGCTGTCAGTCTCCCTGGTGTTGAGTTGCGTTAGTTCTTTATGTATTTTGGAGATTAAACCCTTGTCTGAGGTATCATTGGCAATTATGTTTTCCCATACAGTTGGTTCCCTTTGAATTTTGCTGATGTTTTCTTTAGCTGAACAGAAACTTTTCAATTTGATATCGTCCCATTTGTTGATTCGTTCTATTTCCTTTGCCCTTGGTGAAGTATCAGTAAACATATTTTTGCGTAGGATATCCGAAAGTTTACTGCCTATATTTTTCTCCAGGACCTTTATGGTGGCACTGCTTATGTTTAAATCCTTTATCCATCTTGAGTTTATTTTGGTGTATGGTGTAAGTTGGTGGTCTAGTTTTATCTTTTTGCATGTTGCTGTCCAGTTC